>JAWQFJ010011542.1:0-18393 GCA_034096865.1 Theodoxus fluviatilis
ATTATTTATTATTATCATTATTATTATTATCATTATAAAGAACTCCATGTAGGTCGCTGCTTTTTTGCATGTTTTGGGCCACCTTTGGCTGAGATTTCTAGAGTATGGCTCGAAAACCTGGCAGCCAGGAGTTACAGCTGATGAAGGATGCATAGAGCGGTTCTGACCGTATGTTGGACTTGATTGGACACGCAGAATCATCATGTATTTAGTATTGTAACCACATGTATTTCAGACGAGAGAGATCTATTCTCGAAATCACGCCAACTCGCTGGTAGAGGGTAACACCACGGCGTAAGAGATAATGAACAACAATACAGATAATTTTAAAGTGCATTTAGACAGTAAGGTAATGACACTAAATTACCTTATGAATAATGGTATTGAAAGAAGTGCATAGATGAGGCAGTGCGACTGAGCAGGATTAAGAAACTAAGGAAACTACGTTGAAACGTTCTTAAGCATCTGTTGGTTAGTACATAGTTTTCGTCAACGATTTGACATCGGAATATAACAGAACGTCTTCAAATAAAACAATTCTAATTATTTTTTTAAACTGCAAACTGCAAAAAGACAAATGTCAACACAAGCAAAATGTCATCTGTCCAAATAGTCCTTGCAACCAACATATGTGTATGACCCACGAGATGGAAGTCCAACCAGTCAGCAACCTCAGAAATTTCGGAACGGTCACTCTTGTTAAGTCACACTGTGGCCCAACACAATAGCTATTGTGCCACAGGAACTAGACGGAAGACAAACACCATATTCTCTGACTTTAGAAGAGCCAGGCAGAGTGACAAAGGCACTCGCGGGACTGGTTTTGTTGTGTGGAACGAGCGCCCGCAGGAATTCTTTCGCACCCAACTCGACCAGTGAAGACAATCGATCAAGACGTAAACTCCCCCGAGACGAAATGCGCGACCTTCCCGTAGCACCATCGAGCAACCCCGCACCACCTCACCCTTACCTAGACCTTTCCCAGGAACACGACAGTGCGAGAAGCTGAAGCTGGAGAGAGTTATGGCGCTGTGAACGCGGTCCTATACTGCCACGAAAGAAATGAAAGACATAACAAGGTGTAAGGTTACGTCTTTCGTACGCACGGTAGTGACTTGTAAGGGTCGACAGTACCCAGGTCAATACTGCCAACTCTTTCCCTTCAAACTGCTGGGAATAATTTCCAAGAAAGGCAATGAGTCCAATTAAATGGAGACTCACATGAAGCACTCTTAGGACTGTCATTCTGAAAAAGAAAATCATTCTCTCTATCTCTCTCTCTCTCTCTGTGCGCGTGCGTCTCTCTCTCTCTCTCTCTCTCTCTCTCTCTCTCTCTCTCTCTCTCTCTCCCCCCTTCTCTCTCTCTCTCCTCTCTCTCTCTCTATGTCTCTTTCCTCTCTCTCTCCTTTCTCTCCTCTCTCTAACTCTCTCTCCCTCCTCTATCTCTCTCTGTCTCTCTTTGTCTCTTTCTTTCTCTCTTATTTTATCTCTTCTTTTTTTCTCTCTCTCTCCTCTCTCTCCTCTCTCTGTCTCTCTCCCTCATCTCTCTCACTGTCTCTCTCTCTCTCTTTTATTATTTTCCTTTCTTCTCCGTCTCTCATCTCTCTGTCTCTCTTTTATTCTCTCTCTCTCTCCTATGTCTGTCTGTCTGTCTGTCTCTGTCTCTGTCTCTGTCTCTCTCTCTCTGTGTCTCTCTCTCTCTCTCCTTTCCTATCTCCCTTAACCAGCAGGCATTTCTAACGAGACATACATAGATATACATTTGAAAGTGTTTCAAGAGCGGGTTTCAAGGCACTTTCCACCGTACCCGGCTGTTTTATGGGTCACGGACAGTTTTCCTATTTCTGCAAAGGTAATACTTGACAGCGCCAGACGTGCAGTTAGAACACATCTTGAATAGGTCGCTATTGTTCCCGGCATACCTGTGATGCATGAGCGATATCTATGCACTCTTGCTCCCGTAGTTCCAGAGATCGCCAGCTATTATGGAATATGGAAAATTTGATATGGCGTTCCTTCTTTTGCACAGTCATCATGTTTTTGTTTGATTTTGCGGCAGCTGTCTCGAGCGAAACTTGCATCTCCTGGATCTAGCTACGAGGCGACATTCGAAGCTGCACTCTCATAACAATTTTAGGGTGCAAATTCGAGTCGATCAGAACTGTAGGAAGTCTACATGCAACTTAAATGTAAACATGGCTCAGCCGCCTTTTCCAAAATGTTTTTGGAAACTGCACGATTCATCTCATCTATCACCAAGGTTGTTTTCTTTGGTTACTCACGACCTTTCGTGTCGCCGCGAGCACATCATTTGATTGATCATTTGGTCTTTTCTTTACGTCAGTCATTGAAAGCATTCTTTTATTATTTTTTCGACAGCGATGACATCTGTTATTGTTTGAAATGCCAGGTAGGGCGTCTTCACAGAAAAACGCTGGAAGTGATGACATGGTATTCCGCTACATTATCATTATCACCTGTGCATGATGCGACTCACATAGAGTCGCTGTCAAGACATACAGATATGAAATGACGCGTCTGCAATATCCGCGAAGAGTGCTTTTCCATGTTCATGGGAGCGTTCCAGACATTCGTTTGCGTAGAAAGACGCCATTCGCCAAGCTGACCGTTGACTTACTTTTTACGGTGTTTATGATGACCCTGGCAGTTCAATCGTCAGTGTGTGGGGTTTCAGAGTGACATACGGCAGGAGCCATTCAATGCCCCCTCATCAGTTGGAACCCCTGGCTGCTGGACTTTCATGGCCTGCTCCAGCAGCTCAGCCAGGGGCAGCCCCAAGTAGCCAAAGAGGCTTCCAGGAAAGCATAGAGACAGCGTCAGATCATTCACATCCATTCAAACCGCTCTGTTAAGACGGGATACTACCAAAAGCCTACTAGAGTGCGTGCTGTGAACTAGCGTGCAGTCGCAGCTTCCTGACACTGCGCTCATCAGCCGCAAGTCTCTGGTCTTTGTGCTTTCGGGGCCTGCTAAAGTACGACAGCCGGTCCCAAGCAGCATCCATATATCACAGAGAGTATCATTCAGTATGGGTCAAGCATTCACTAAATGTTTCGCTCTTGCAATGATCCCCTCTTTACCACATCATAATGGTAGAGACTATTTGTGATAAAGTGAAACATACATTCGTGGGGTCTAGGATCGTGCCTAGAAATCATCACATCAACAAACATCCCTTTCAGGTGTGTCACAGGGCAAGGGTCACTATACCTACTTTAGTTTCTTCCAATCCGTTGTATTTTACCCCCCAACAATTTATTTTAAAACAAGGATACAACTATCAAGGTTGGATCATAGTAATTGTAACAGAAATGTACCTGCAAACACAACTGCCCTCATTCCTGGAATAAAGAATTCCACTTTAACTTAAATTTCTCAAAATAACCTGCCATTCTAGCTGCACAATCTTTTATAGTCAACACATTAAACATAACTTTAATTTTATCAAAGTCTTCAAATAAAAGCAATTCATTGATGGACCTTTTGTAATATATATGTTTCTTTCCTAGCAGAATGATATCGTTTGTACATGAATCATAGTCTGGCGAGCCAAACAAAATATCTAACTTATTCAAATGTAGGGTTATCTTTGTCTTACTACAGAGGAAACAAATAATGTATTTCCAAAAGGTTTCACTAACAGTACAGTCAACAAAGAGATGCTCCAAAGTTTCGGATTCTGTCAAACAGAAAGAGCAGACATTACTCTGAACAATCTTTAGTTTAAACAAATATTCATTAACGGGTAGTATTGTGTGCAAAATTTTATACTGAAAGTTCCTAACTTTCACTTCTCTTGTTGCTACAAAGGGAATCATATAATACCGCCTCCATGGCAATTCCGATACTCCCAATCTTTTTTTCCAAGATGTTTGCGAAGTAGGTTTTTGGCTATTTCAATAATTATTGTATGATGCATTCTCGCAAGTTTATTTTAAAAAATTTAGCAAAAAGGTTTGAATCGGTAGTTCCACTTTACAAGCAATACTACTTGCAGTAGCTCTTTCGAAACTACTCTTCCAGTGAGCGGGGATTATACTAAATAGTGTTACAAGCCCAACCTCACAGAGTCTAAGGGTATGATGATGATGAGTTGTGTAATTACTTTACACTTGAGGCTTGACTTGTAGACAAAACAAATTCTGCCATGCTTCATTCCCTCTTCTCTCACAACCAAAGAGAAAACAAGCAAGATTTAGCTAATAATAATTTTAATGAATAAAGTATTTCAATCATTCAAGGCATGCATAAGAAGAAGGTTATTATTTGGTTTCAATTGTGAATATTTAGAATTACTAGGCCAGCCGTATAAAAAGGAAAATTGAAATGAATGTTCTCAGTTCTCAGTCCATTGTTCAATGTTGAATAAATGTCAATGCTCACCAAATTCCAACGATGAAACAACAGTCAGTTCTTTTCCCAACCTGTTTTCGCTAAACACATAGAGGTGGAGGGAGTCGGTCTTCTTTGGAGGAGTTCACAGCATCTTCAGGCAGGCACCTCTGAGACGGGTCGGCAGCACTCCTCTCAGCAGGGACTTGGAAAACCTGCGTGTGTCCCTTGGATGTCACAGCCGAAGTGATGATTCTAATGCTTCACTGTCTTATATTTAGCCTGCACTTCCTGCTCCGATAACTCTCTGAGCAAGCATTCTGTGGTCTCTCCCCCCCCCCCCCCCCTCTTTCCGGTGACTCCCTAGCTTGGAATGTTGTCTGGGAAAGAGGACCCCCTGGTCCCGGAAACTGGGAGCGCCAGGGCGTTATCTTATCATCAAATCTATGTGATGATGGACTTCTCTCTGAGAGCGGATGTCCCCCCTGTGGGAACTAATTTGACCGCCCACACCGGATGCGACACAGATCCCGGTGTTTATAAACATTCTGTGGAACCAGAACCATTCCTATCCCCATCCACCCCCACACTTTCTGTCCTCATTTCAAGAAGCAGCATCCCTCTAATTAAGACACAATAGAGCCACCGATGGGCAGCCATCACAATAGTTTTGCGTATTCCAAAAAGTTTCATTGTAGGCTAAAGTGACGTTATAACTCTTCAAATGATTTAAATGCCCCGTTCGGATGAACAATATCTTTCATACTTCTAATTCCTACGTCAAACCATGTTTTTTAAAGTAAGTTTTATCTTTATATTGTGAATTGTTCCATAATGGCTGATGTAAAAGGTCACAGGTCAAGAAGTGCAGATAGTGCTTGTTTACAAATTCGTTCCAGATTTCCAAAACCTGCTTCCAGAATACGTTTTTCATACTTCTTATTGCTGTCTGACTTATACATCCCCCAGTTTCGATTAAAGTGTTAATATCAATTACTTTTCTTAGAGGAATAGCCATTTCAGGTGCTTGGGATAATCTGTTGATCCATGTTAGTTTTAGAGCCCTGTCATTTGTATAAAGGTTAGTCATCTGCAAACCTCCTTTAGCGTATGGTTGGTTAATGACAGTTCGCTTTATCTTTTCTAGCTTGCCCCCCCCCCCTTCCCCCCCCCTATAAATGCATACAATTCCTTCTGGAGTTCCCTCAAGTAAAGTCAGGTGTTCTTGGAATGTTCATTAAGAAATATGTCAATTTTGAAACTACGAGCGACTTCACTGATGTTACTTTCCCTAGCAGCATTAGGTTCTTCCTTCTCCATATACGAAGCAAATATTTTATTTTTCTAGTTACATGCTGATAATTCATGTCTGTTATTCCAGCCAAGTTATCTGTTAGTGCAATTCCTAATATTTTGAACGGTTACGTCGTCCAATTGAGTCGAACGTCCGTGCACAGGCGCATCGTTGATTTTGCCATGGAACCTATCCATAGTGATACAGCCTTAGTTTTCCTAGTGTTCATTTTTTGGTCCAGATTATTTTTCTAAATGTGTCTAACGTTTGAAGAGTGGCTCGCAGAGACTGCTCAGAACCATCAAGTAGAAATTCCGTGTCATCAGCATATTGACAAACTATGTATTCTTTGTCATTTATTTGGATGCCTTTTATATCTTTATTCCGTTTGATTAAAATGTTCAGCACTTCCGCACGCATGAGGTAAATGTAGCACAGAAGAGGATCCCCCTGTCTTGTGCCGCGCATTACCGGGGAAAATTTAGATTTGAGACCATTTTGAACTACACAAGCATTTGCTCCATTGTTTAATGTTTTCACCCACGTTATGAGGGATTTTCCAAAACCAAAATATGAAATGCATTTTTCTATAAATTTGGAGGATATGGAGTCAAAAGCTGTTTCGAAATCTACAATTAACAAAAGCCCTTTCTTCTTCTGCTACATGGTGTACTTAATCACATCATATGGAAGTCTCACGTTTTCCCCTATATACCTCCCTTTAAGGAAACCGCTGTTCTTTCCAATCAATGCTGAAATATATCTTTTAATTCTGTTTGCTATGCATCCAGAAGCCATTTTATATATCACATTCGATAGTGTTATAGGGCGCCAGTTCTTAAGCAGTGTTTGATCACGATCTTCCTTCGGTATACACGTTATGATACCCTGCTTTTGCGTCACCGACTATTCTCCGCTTTCGTATGCCTCGTTCAAACTCTTGCAAATCATTTCCCCCAGGTCTCACCAAAAGAACTTGAAAAACTCTACAGTAGAACCGTCAGTCCCAGGATATTTGGTATTAGACATGGCTTTCAAAGATACAGAAAGCGCTTCATAGGTTAGAGGACCCTTCAGTTCTAGCATCTGTTCACCAGATAACTGCAGATATATGTGGAGAAAATTACATCCTGATACGAGGCGTTATACATGAAGAGCGGGTAATTTTAGAAAGCAGGCAAGACTTGACTTCTTTTTGTGCTCGGAAGGCTTAGCAAACTCAGTGTCTAAGGCAGACATTGGCATTGGTTACAGAACAGATCATTCCGTGGTTTCCTTAACCTTTATGAAATCTGAAGAAAGGGGAAAGGGGTTCTGGAAATTCAACGCAAGGCTACTAAAAGATAAAAGATATGTTAGTATTGTAAAGGAAACAATTAAGAAAGTGGCCGATGAATATGCAGCCTTTCCTTATTCTAGAGAAATGTTGCACAAAGTTCCACTGGAGGAAATTCACATAACAATATCTGCAAGACTTTTTGTTGATTATTTGTTAATGTGCATTAGGCAGGAAACAATCAATTATTCAAAAAAAGTGTGCTAAAGAAAGACAAAAAACAGAACAAGAATTGGAAGAAACTATCAGTAGCCTAGAGATTGAAGTGGAGGGGGAAAACGGAACCAATGACGTACAGCTAAAGCTGCTGAAAGAAAAAAAAGGAGTTGGAAAAGGTGAGAGAGGAAATGATTAAAGGAGTAATGATTAGATCAAAAGCTAGATGGTATGAGGAGGGAGAAAAGAACAGTGCCTATTTTTTAAGTCTTGAGAAAAGACACTACAAAGAAAAAATAATCCATAGACTTTTGCTGCCTGATGGATCGGAATTGAAAGGCTGGCATAATATCCTTGCAGAACAGGTGAGATTTATCGAGAATCTGTATAATAATAGGGATTATGAGGTTCAGGACATTTGACCGGATATTCTGAAAGAATAAACCCGTTGTATTGTTTATTGAAACAAAACATTATGTGCTGCCTGTAAAACAAACTCCAGGTGTGAAGACAAGTGTCATCACTAATATGAAAAAGAGAAAGAAAAATAATCGAGCCTTACAACCATGCCATGAACCATACAGATAACACTTTGGATATACGAAAGTACCATTTGGAGATTAGATTTAAAGCCTTTATAGAGTTCCATCCATTCGTACTTGCTCTAGTCTGTCTTTTTCCCGATTCACCTTTGAAGCTGGTGCGGGCATGTTGTTGATAGATCCTTCTAAACGCAGCTGTTCGCCTGTTATGCTTGAATGCATGCAGCATCGAGACGGTTTATTGAGGAAAAAGGATAGTTGATCGGACTTCCTGGAGAGCAGTAATTAGAGAGGGAATCCAACGTTTAGAAGATTAACATATACCTGTTCTTGACAACAAACAAAGTATGCAAAAATGGCCCACTGCAACGCTTATTGATTTGGAGGCAGCCTGCTCTCATTGCCACAGGCTCTGAACGCCCCAGTTTGGGCTGTGGTCTCGCCGTCGGTGCCACAGACGTCTTCGTGGAAAATCGACTGAACGGCATGCTCGCAGTGAGAGGAGATTGTGCTGTGCCGGACTGCCTGTCTGGGTCAGCCAGAGATCATTCACCCGTTGACTACGGATTAGGCTGAAAAGTATTTATACAAAATCCATCCGATTAGTGAGCACAGAAGTGTTTCACAAGGATATTAACACTGTTTATTTAGCAACACCATTTTCACATTGGAGAGCACGTTCGAAGTTTTCTATGAATAGGGTTTTCAGAGACTTACAACTGACTGTCATAGATTCAGCCTGCGCGGCTTTAGCTTTGTGGCACACTACTTAATCGTGGTATGTGAAAAGAAATGTTTGCAAAATTTCCTGATGTTATGTTCCTTACTGAATCTGATCTTTTAAATATCTCCAGCGTAGCATTTCAAAACCTATGCTCTAGTAATGGAAAGGGTCGTTCCATCAAGAGTGTAAGGTGAGTAGCTACGATCTGAGAAGCTGATCCAGCGACTCTGTCGGTAGTTCATTTCCAGACCAAAAAAGTCACCCACGAACTCTGGTGGCGTATCATTAGCGCCATTGACGACCAGACACGCACAGCACCATGAATTGAATTCGTCCGTCAACTGCCGATCTCTGATTCTGGCACCAAAGGGGAGTTTTTGACCGAAGCTGTCTGATTAACGGTTGGAGAGGCTGCTGGACACTGTCGCTACTCAGTGGAGGCTTCTGGGTGGCACTGTGCCGGATAAATACTCGGAAATAGTGCCAGAGCTCAACGGTTGCCACGGGAACTTCCTGAAAGCAAGCCATCCGCTGCCAGGGCGAAAGGCCGCTACGCGATAGAAAAAAGAAAGCAGTGGAAGGGAGTGGTGTCAATTTCTTCCTAATAGGACTGTGACGCGGTGTGTGACGCGGTGTGTGACGCAGTGTGTGACGCGGTGTGTGACGCGATGTGTGACGCGTTGTGTGACGCATTGTGTGACGCGGTGTGTGACGCGATGTGTGACGAAGTGTGTGACGCGGTGAACGATTAAAAAGTTTCTGGTATGCGAGCGCTTGTACATCAGCGTTACTGTTGATCTGTTTCTCCTCCTCCTCTTCTTCCCCCTCCTCCTCCTCCTCCTCCTCCTCTCCTCCTCCGCCTCCTCCTCCTCCTCCTCCTCCTCCTCCTCCTCCCCTCCTCCTCGCTCTCCTCCTCCGCTCCTCCTCCTCCTCCTCCTCCTCGTTCTCCGCCTTCTCCTACTCCTCCTCCTCCTCCTCCTTCTCCTCTCCTCCTCCCTCCTCCTCCTTCTCCTCTCCTCCTCTCTCGCTCCTCCTCCTCCTCCTCTATCTCTCCCTCCCTCCCTCCTCCTCCTCCTCCTCCTCGCCTCCTCCTCCTCCCTCCTCTCTCCTCTCTCCTCCTCCTCCTCTCTCCTCCTCTTCCTCCTCTCTCTTCTCCTCCTCGTCCTCTCTCCTCCTCGTCTCCTCCTCCTCGTCCTCCTTCTCTCTCCTTCTCTCTCCTACTCGTACTCTCTCCTCCTCCTCCTCCTTCTCCTCTCCTCCTCCTCCTCCTCTCTCCTCCTCCTCCTCCTTCTCCTCCTCCTCCCTCCTCCTCCTTCCTCCTCCTCCTCTCTCCTCCTCCTCCTCCTCCTCCTCGTCCTCCTCCTCCTCCTCTCCTCCTCCTCCTCCTCCTCCTCCTCCTTCTCCTCCTCCTCCTCCTCCTCCTCCTCCTCCCCTCCTCCCCCTCCTCCTCCTCCTCCTCCTCCTCGTCCCTCTCTCCTCTTCCTCCTCCTTCTTCCTCCTCCTCCTCCTCCTCCTCCTCCTCCTCCTCCTCCTCCTCCTCCTCCTCCTCCTCAATCTTCCTCCTCCTCCTCCTCTCTCCTCCTCCTCCTCCTCCTCTCTCCTCCTCCTCCTCCTCCTCCGTCTCCTCCTCCTCCCTCTCCTCGTCCCTCCTCCTCGTCGTTCTCCTCCTCGTCGTCCTCCTCCTCCTTCTCCTCGTCCTCCTCGTCCTCCTCCTCCTCGTCCTCCTCCTCCTCCTCCTCCTCCAACTCCCCCATCTCCTCCAACACCTCATCCAACTCCTTCCAATTAAATGTTGTTGTACGCTAGCTTCTGTGGCCCGCCAGCTTGACTGTCTTTCTCCCACCCTTCTCCTCGAACTGGTCCACTAGTGGGGTCCGTCTCTAGAAGCCTTTCCCAATAGACTATATCTTTATTTATCTGCGAGACGAGAGCGAACATTCTAACATCTGCCGGGAGGGCTCCGATGTTACCTCTCCGTCAGTCGATTCCGAGGTAGTGGAATCTCTGTGAGAGCGTCTTGTCCTGAATTTTGAAAAACAGTTTCGCGGCTATGCGGTACTTGGTTGTTTGGGAAGATAAATATTTAAGCTACGACGCACAATTCAGCGGCAGTGAACTCTTCAACAGGCCTTTCTCCATTCCTGTCGACCAGATGTCTGCCTTTTTTAATCTTCGCCATTCACCTGCTGCTGTGCCCTGTAAAATGGTTTAGAAAGGACTTGAGAGAAGTCCGTCCCACTTCAATTTTCTTCTCTTCAAAAATGGTAAGGCAACGTTCGTTTTCAGTCGAGGTAAATAATGTTGGATGATTCAATGCTTGATGTCAAATTCTTCTCATCAAAAAGTGCGGGCGGAGGGCGGTTTTTCCCTACCGGCTGTCAGAACACCACAGTTGCTTTTTCAGGGCTTTAGTCACCCAAATAGTATAGAACTTGGGGAAAAAACTGAATACTTGGCAGATGTGTTCATCTTGTCGTATGATTTTGCCTGGCAGTTGCACAAATGCAGATCTAAACAGATACAACTGTCTTGAAACACCAGTTGCCGTGTTGGTAGCCGTAAGCCTCTCTAGGTATATTCAAATGCCGAGAATAATCACATCTGGAAAACTTTTTTTCAAAAGAGTGCTGTGATGGGGGAAAGATAGTTTCTATAGTGGATGATGTCACACAGAATATAATCAACGCCATTTGTTGAGCAGCTTCTGGCAAGATGTCACAGTCCACACGAAGACCTTGTCAGAATTGGCGTTGCCTCAGCTGTCTGATTGGTAAATGCTTGTAGTGATGTTTCTTTAGATTGGGCATGGGATGTGGCAATCAGTTTGTTGTTACCCGCGCTTTGGGCACCATCTTCCAGGGTAGTTTGTATGCATAGTTGGACCTTAATGATCTGACAAGATCCTGTCCCCATGCCTACCGGTAGCCGCATTGGCTGCTTGGGGCCGCCCCTGGCGGAGCTATTGGAGCAGACCCCGAAAGCCCAGCAGTCAGGATTTCACTTGATGAGAGGGCGTCAAGCGGCTCCAGTTTTGTCTTCCTTCCCCTTTACAAGGGAATGTATCTTTTCCAGCGCATACAAGACAAGTGAAATGAAGGAGCACATAGGAAAAAAGCAGTTGTTGAAATACAATATTGTGCATGTTGTGAGTGTAGAAGGAAACTGGTGGAGGCAATGTTAGTGGACATGAGGATGAATGGAGGAACGAACGAACGAACGAACGGATGAATGAATGAATGAATGAATGAATGAATGAATGAATGAATGAATGAATGAATGAATGAACGAACGAACGAACGAACGAACGAATGAATGAACGAATGGAGTTTTATGACCTGTCAGCATTTGAAAAGCTATTTGAGGTCAATGACTATACTGGAGTTTGGAGTTGCTGGGGGTAAGAGCCGTGCAAGTCTCGACAGCTCTTTGTATTCATTCGCCTTTTACACTTTGCGTCGGGAAACGCAGCGATTCTACCCTCACCTCAATCCAGATTGAGTGCATGAGAAATGGAGATGCAGTATTTCTAGAACGAGGGCACTTTAATTTGGAACGAAGACAATGAGGAGGTAAGCTCAAACCAACAATCTTTGCAATCTGACCACAGGTTCTGAGATGAAAAGATGAAATCTCATGCTTCGTCATCTCAGTGCTCATCGATCGAGCTTCCTCTTGTTTTTTCATGTGACTAATTGATTCTGGTACATCGTGATAAGTGGCAGTAAAAAAAATACGATAACTTCCTCACACATTCTACGAGACACCCACCATGTGGTGCAAATGTAAACTAAAAAGAAAAATCAATTTAGATTGAAATGTCTGATCAGGAAAAAAGTTCTTCACGTACTCCCACTACACCTACTCCGTCCGGTATTCCACTGCTCCATCTACTCCAGTGCTCCACCTACTCCAGTACTCCACCACTCCAGTACTCCACTGCTCCACCTACTCCAGTGCTCCATTTACTCCAGTGCTCCATCTACTCCAGTACTCCACCCACTCCAGTACTCCACTACTCCAGTACTCCAGTGCTCCACCAGTACTCCATTACTCCACCTACTCCACGACACCTACTCCAATACTCTACTGCTCCACCCACTTCAGTACTCCATTACTCCACCTATACTCCAGCACCCCGCCTACTCCAGTACTCCAGCACTCCACCTACTCCAGTACTCCAGTGCTCCACCAGTACTCCATTACTCCACCTACTCCACTACACCTACTCCAATATTCTACTGCTCCACCCACTTCAGTACTCCATTACTACACCTATACTCCAGCACCCCGCCTACTCCAGTACTCCATCTGCTCCAGTACTCCACTGCTTCACTTACACCAGTAGCTCGACCACAGGCAGCCCCGCTCAGCACTATTGACACCGGGCGCAACCTGCAGGAACGAAATCTTTCCCCTCGTGCTAGGATGGATGGTCTGTGTCATGGCCAGATCGTTGCTGCGTCAGTAGTGTCCTGTAACTTCTGGACAATGTCTTTCACCCACCCTGCGCAGAAAATGGACCGTGGAGTATGCAATGCAATCCCCAACTGTACAGTTGGTATTGATTTCATTCACTTTCATGGGGAGCATGACAACAACCATCGATCGTGATGTAATTTCGTCTTGATGTAAGGGCACGTGGGAATTATTGCAATCTTCTTAGGAAAATGTGCACGACATGAGAGAGCTCAAAAGGAAGAAATCATTTCATAGCACTATGCTTAAAAGAACAACTACATTTATAGAGAGGCAATAACGCAGGAAATCAATAAATTATCCAGCAGGATTTTACTTTATGCTAATTCAGTCTGCGATGCGCGGCATCCTTCCAACTATATCTGAAAACAGCATTTTAGAATTTAAGATCGGGATTTTGCACAATGGCTCTACCTGTTGGCAATCGTGCGACGCGATTGGGACCCATGGTTCAGCCCTTGCTCTGGATGACGACTGCTGTCTTCCATCATTGCGATCCAAATGATCTGCATTCTTTTAAAAGCGGAGCAATAACATTTTCTTTTCTACTTGCTTCTTTAAGCCTGTTCTTAATTGACAAATCAACCTTGGCTAATATTCACCAAGTCTTGGCAAATTACGTATTGGCAAACATTCGGCAAAAGTTCGGCAACTATTGCGCCAAGTCCTGGCAAATCTTTAGCTTCTTAATAGCCTGACGAAACCAAGTCAAGATCTCACAAACAAAAGACATTTGCTATATGGCATCAATCGGCATCATGCTCATACCATAAGTGTGCAATGGCTGTAAACGTAAACGAAGCGACATATATTTTCAGCCATTGTGCTCTGAGGGGATCTCACGAATATCTCGCGCCAATAGCTATTGGCAGTACCTGTCGAGCCAATATCCCAAGTCCTGGCGAAAACCAATGAAGAACCGAAACACTTGACCAAATATTTAGCGAATACATCCCAAGATCCTACAAAATTTTGACCGATCAATTGGCCAGTATTTGCCAAGACTCGGCAAATACCGGTTAAGAACCGGCTTTACAATGAAATAGATCTCCAAGCTCCCGCAGAGCAGTCAATTGTCTCCCTTGCAAGAGTATGCTGGACACAGGTGAACAACCAAAAAATCGGGTTAGCTCGTTTTTAAAAATCTGAATTTGGCGAAGTGGCTTGATCTGTTTGCAATCATGCGAAGCTACTGTTTGTCATGATTCCATTCCTGCTGGAAGGATGGCAATTTTTTTTCATCACCACGGTATCCCTCCAGTTGGCAGATGTTTTTACATTGTCATATTGCTTGATCTGTCATGAGCAGAAGTGGCCTTAATCTATGGTGGTGCATGTGTGAGTGTAGAAGACTGGTCATGGCTAATGGAGGGGTGATGGGAGACGAAGGCTCAGACACTTTAAAAGGACGACGCTTTAGAAGGAGGACTACAGGAAAGCGAGCCAAAAGATAGCTCGTGTTCTTCAAGCTGAGGTAAAGTGTGTTCTCATCGGGTGCCGTACCCGAAGTAAACGAAGGCAGAAGTGGACTTAGAAAACTTGTTTCCGGGGACTGTTGCTTACGAATTGACCGAAGTAGATCGATGAAAATTACAGCCTAAACTTTCTGCGACTCCCATACGAAAGAGCGATCTTATATGACCAGTCAGGACATTGCTTTGGTCTACTTCATCCAAGTACGAGCGTACACTTCGTACTTCGAAGAACACGAACATCGAAGTCTTCTTCAAACTTGGAACACCTGGTGAATCCCCTAAATCACCTACGCGAAGTCGAAACTTCGGCGTAATAGACCATAAAGCTTCGCTCAATTAGAACACACTTTAGGACTTCTCGAACTTCTGCCTCACGGCGGTGACCCGACGGAATCGAATAAGACGGGAATGCGCAGTATCTCAGCGCTTCTGGTGTATCCGAGTGTGGCTCAACAAGCCGATGCATGAGCTGCACACTCTATGGAGACGCCCTGGGCAGCAGTCTTCCTCTTTTCCCTGGTGAAGTGGATTTGATGACTACTTTCGATAGTGGTGACTCCCCTCTTTATGGATGCATGTCAGTGTGATCTGTCGCTGGCGCAAGCCTCAAGCTGCTTTGGGATTTGCCACAGCGCTGGCGATGTTCATGTAGCCGAGCAGATGGAGCGTTTGACCTGCAGTCGCTTGCAGCTAATGGGTGCAGTGTTCGAAGCTGCACAGAACCTAGATTTGCATCCCTGGGCAAAGTGCTTCACCCACACTGCCTCTGCTACCAAGGAGTAAAACTGGGCGCCACACAGCGGCGACTGTGGGTGAAATTCCCCCGAGAGAATGTCCTCACAAATGACAAAAATAAATATTATCACTATCATTATCACTTTTACAGAGTCCTTGAATCTCTTTTGAGGGCGACCTTGGGATCTTCGGCCTTAATCAGACAAGACCCCAAATAAGGCTTGTTTGAAGAGTCGCGAAGTGTCCATCCGAGTGACGTGGCCAGTCCATCGCAGCTGATTCCCAAGAACCACGCACTCTGTGCATGCAAAGCCTGACTCGTCAAGAACCTCCATGTTATCGATCCTGGGCCGCGTTGCTTACGCTAGGATCCTGCGAGGTATAGGCCAAATTCAGCATGTGCCAAGAATCTCATACCTCCTTCATCCGTTGGAGTACTGCTGTCTTTGTGTTTTCGGGGCTTGCCCCAGTAGCATCCGCACAGCCAGCCCCAAGCAACATTTGCATTGCCATTACATCTGCTGTCACCATGTTGACACATGTTGACACCGGCCTGTTCCTCGCAGGATCTTGGCCTTCCTCGCGTCTATGCAACGCCCCTCTGCCTTGCCAACATATGCCCTACTAAAGACGTGTGATTTTATCAAAACAAACAAAAAACAAAACCTCTACTGAATTCAATCAAGAAAATAGATCGTAGGCATGGAAAATGTCGTTCAGAAAACACACAGAAGATGATAAATAACTCTTAGAAAAACCCGACTAAAACTCGAAGCCAGCCATACACACAGACGCACAGAAATACGTACACTGATTCTCACATCACGGGGTTTTGAAAGCAGAGTGCTTGAGTCGTGAACTTCAGAAATAGTTTCGATAAATGCTCAGCACAAGACAGGTAGAGGAGCCAGCCATGTATCTCTTCATATTAAGATTTGTTAGTGCTATTTGTTATATATGGGCTCAAGGAAAGACGCATTTTTGCATGAATAATAGTTGATTAAAACTTGAAAGTTGATAAACTTTACCATGAAATCTTCATCTCGATTCGCTTTTGAACATTGTCATGTACTGATTAACGTGTTTTATGATACTCGCCGTCTTTCCATGCTGGGGATTCTCTCCACATTCGAAGACGCCATACTTTGAATTGAAAATGTCAAGAATTTGCAGAGTCTTGCAGTGAATATGAAATTGAACCCATAGCCAGAAATGCAAAGCCTGACAGTAGATAATGCCAGAACCTGTCATTCTCCATGACCTCTTCTGCCTCTGTATCATGATAGCTATAAAACTTTTAAAAAAGACATTTCGATGTGTACCCTTTATGCCATGCAACTTGGCGGTGGGAAAGGTTACTCCAGTTCATCATGATTGCACCCAACATGACATCACTACTTAATACTATTTAATTATATAATAGGTCGCAGCATACACTAATCAAGAGTCACTTGTAGCATTTACTAAAGACATGTGTTTTAAGATGTTGTCTAAATGCATCCAGCTGTGGCCATGATATGAGACTATCGAGTAGGGCATTCCATACCCAGCATACGAAAATGCACTTTGTGTTGTCCAAGTCTGCATTTGACTGCTTTCCACCGTTTCGGCAAGAAAACTAACGCGCAAGCCGACCGCAGATATATGGTGCGTTTATATTTTGGCGCAGTGTTTTGAAGCTACGCCGAGCCAAACTATTAAAACATGTTTAGGGCCTTACATTTGGTTAGAATGATCTCTGTCTGACACTGGGAACCAGTCCATATGTACTGCAAGGCGTGCAATTGATGGGGTGACCATAATATGGACAATCCCTTCCTTGCCCGTTTGAGCTCGCCCGGGCACACACACACGCGCGCGCGCGCACACACGCACACGCACACACACGCACGCACACACATACATACACACACGCACACAAATATACGCACACACACACACTCACACACAAACATCCACACACACACACAATCCACACACGCGCGTACACACACGCACACGCTCGCATAAACATATATACACACACACACACACGCACACACACACATACACACACATATGCACATACACATACACTCTCTCGCGCGCGCGCGCACACACTCGCACATACACACACACACACACACACACACACACACGCACGCACACGTGCGAGCGAGCATATACACATCAATTTCTTTCTTCTTCCTTTCTATCGTAGTGCAGAGGTCGCGCGCCGCCGTAAACAACCTTACTGTTGCCCTTCCAAAGCAAGACACACGAATTAAATATGACGTCCATCAAAGACCAATAGTGAAAATGACTGTTCTTGCACCCAGAGCAGACGGGGGGCGACATTAAAAAGCGATACTGGTACATCGTCAACGCAGTTTGCAACCAGATAGAAAGATTCGGCCGTCATCCCGAGCATGGGAGGGGTGTCATATCCTAGACCATAGAGTATCCTAAAAAGTAGAGCGTGACCTACTTGCATATTATTAACATGACGTGTTCACCCGCCAAATCTTGTGATTGGACAATGTACCGCAGAAATGACTTTCCCCCGCCTACTCTTGTTATCTTAACTGTGATTAGCCGGTTGTAACGGTGAGCGTTTTATGAAATCTCGGACCCAAAGATTTTTGTCTTTGCTGCGTGTGATTACACAAAAATTTCTAGAGGAAAGTACCATTTGATCTGGTAATAATGTGAAAGAAAACGATGAAAACCCATATTTCGTCATGTTAATAATATGTAAGTAGGTCACGCTCTACGCTTTAGGATACTCTATGGTCTAGGATATGACACTAGCACCACTGAATCCAAGTCACATTTTGGATGAGTCACCTTCCTCGACTGAATCTTTTGACAAAACGGAGAAGGGACAGTGAGCAAGGAGAGAACACAGCAGAGATACGCAAGAACAGAACTATCAAGTTCAACAAGTCCAAAAGAAACAGCAAAATATGCAAGATAAACAGGCATTCAAATGATAACATGCAGACATGATCACTGTAAATTCAATCAAGAACAAACAGGTGACATGGTGCAATGTTGACACCCGACAGTCAGACTCTCTATGCATTCAAGAAGAAACTAATGACTGTTCTCTTCTCTCTGTGACTATGCAGCGCCTTTGAGCGGTGTTCTGAAATTGGCGCTACTTAAATGATATCAACATACATACATACAATATTGCCTATGTATGATGTGGCACCACGGCGACTGCGTAGATGCCAGCAGGGATGGTAGCATTTGGAACTGCTACTGTTGCCGTACCATTCCTGTTGCTGTGCACAGTCTGGTGATTGCCATAGAAGATT
>JAWQFJ010011543.1:0-2500 GCA_034096865.1 Theodoxus fluviatilis
TGTAGTGGCTAAGAGACCTGTGGCCTGCACAGATAGTCGTTGGCTGGCCTGTAAAGAAAGTCGTTGGCAAAATCGTTGGCGAGCTTTCGGAGGAATCTCCTTCATCTGGCCGTAGTGTAGAGAGATCAGCGGGTGGGGTTTATTTATGCCCAGCAGGCGGTGAGAGGAGTTCACTCCAACCTCTCAGCAGAAAGCACGGGAGGCACGTGCGAGGTCAAACTTCCTCATCTGTAGTGTGCCATGAATCCCAGGTCGCGGTTGAGCCCTGTGTGATGGGTGTTAAATTTCTTCACGAGTTTCTGCTCGGCCACGCGACGTTGTCGGGTGTCATGCAGATCGCCTTGCAGCACGCTCACGAGCATGTCTGATGCCGAATGCTCGGGCAAATTGAAATGCTCAGCCACAGGCAGAGGTGACCGATTTCTGACAGTGGCTCGGTGCCCGTTCATGCGCTGCCTTAGTGGCTGGCATGTTTCACCTACATACCACGCATTCGGGCAACCTCTGCGGCATCTGATCAAATACAGCACGTCATAGGAGCTGCAGGTGTAATTGCCTCTGACCTGGTGTACGGTGGCATTCCTAGTGACCGTGCTCTCTGACACGACAATGGCACAAGTGGCGCATCGTGGTTTCTTGCATGGTCTCATACCGTCGTTGCTAGGTTTAGTTGTCTGACCTTGATCTTGAAGGTCACCTGAATTTCAAGGTCATGTAAAGGTCAAGGTCACGTAAAGGTCAAGGTCAAGCATGTGAGTCATATGGGCTTTGCCCTTCTTGTTATATTTGGTTGTTATCTGTAAATCTGTGGTTGAATGCAGGAGCGTTTGCGAGATCGCCTTGTTTTGAACGACTGCATCGCCTGGGGTATTTATTGTTTTAAGTTCTCTAAAAATTCAAGACTGCTCGCTTCTCACATACGGGTTGATATGCATAAAAATGCCGAAGACATTGCCATGGAACTTCTCGACAAAAAGGAGTTTTGCGGCTGATCTCGAATCACCGGTGTGAGAATTTTATGCGACACATAACGCGTAGTTGTACTTGTTTCTAGCGTAGAACTATTTATCGAAGCTGGCCTTTTGGAATTCAAACTTGTAAATGATATTCCCTCATCTTGGTGTGAACTGAATGAGATGGTTCAGCATGAAATCCCTACCTACGCTTACCTCCGGATTTCCCTCCTCCTTTCCGTGTTTGAAATTCCAGCTCTTCTGTTTTACCCCTGCCTTTCAGTCCAAATATCACAGGCTTTGCCTTCTGCCTGTCTGTCTTCCTTGCTGACGCTCCATTTGCCCTTCCGATGTGCTCGGGACATGACTGCTTGTGGTGAGAACGCTTTGCACAGCTCAGACATAATTGAATCTATAAGCACTGTTGTCTTCTCGTTGCTACTGTCTTCAGATCCAAGTACGCGATGCTGCTGCTGAGGTAGTTAGCAAATACGTCCGTGGGGCCTAAAGTCTGGAGGAACAAAAAATTCCTACGGGGTGCCTCCAGACTTTGGGATCCACGTGGCATGGTCCAGATCCACTTGTTTATGTACCAGAGTGACGCTGGTCGCGATCTCTGTTTCATAGTTCCCTGGTGGACCTCGGCGCGGTTTGGTTTGGCCATTCTGTGTTTCTGGGGATTTGCGGCTCTCTACGCGCAAAGGGTCAACCTCAGCATCGCCATCGTCTCCATGGTTACCCTCAAAGGCTCTGACCATAATTCCTCTGTCAACACCACAGAAAACCCCCTGTGTCCATCGTCAGCCAAAGCTTCCAAGGCAAGGACAAAGCTAGCCTGTAGCCATAGGCAGAGAGATGAATGATAACGACATAAGAAAATGGCGAGTAATGAATGGCATAAGGCACGATAATGTAACTGAATGAAGAGTGGACGATCCGATGGATAGATGAATTGATGAAAGGATGGATGTTGAATAGATGGATGTTTGATATTTGATTAATGCATGGATGTTTGATGATTGATGGATGAATGTTTGATGTTTGATGGATGGATGTTTGATGTTTGATGGATGGATGTTTGATGTTTGATGGATGAATGTTTGATGATTGATGGATGGGTGTTTGATGTTTGATATTTGATGGATGGGTGTTTGATGCTTGATGAAAGGATGGGTGTTTTATGTTTGATGGATGGATGAGTGTTTGATGTTGGATGGATGGATGGGTGGTTCATTTTTGACTCACATGCGAAGCAAAAGTGAGTCTATGTACTCACCCTTTTCGTCCGTCCAGGCGTCCGGGCGTCCGGGCATCCGAAAACTTTAACGTTGGATTTTTCTCGGAGACTATTAAGTCTATCAATACCAAATGTGGCATGATGGTGTATGATGACAAGGCCTAAAAAAACATACATAGTGACTTAACCTTGCTTCAAGGTCAAGGTCGCAGGGGCCATAAATGTTGCCTAAAAAAAAGTCATTTTTCACATTTTCTCAATTTTCTCTGACGCTTTTGAGATTGGATACATGACCTATATATGGTATACA
>JAWQFJ010011543.1:7500-10000 GCA_034096865.1 Theodoxus fluviatilis
CAAAAAGCTGCGAAATGGTGAAAAAATTATTGAAATCGGTTGAGTAGTTTTTGAGATACAAGCATTTTAAATTATGAATATTTAATGAAGTATTTATTTTGAAACCCCTCTTGCATAAATTAAGTATTTAAACGTATTTAGAGACAGATTTGGTAAATGAAACTCGCTGACATTGTAGATAAAGGATTACTGAACCAGAAACAACCAAAAACTCAAAATCGACAATCCACACCCCTTGTACCTATTTCCAGTGCTAGCGCCGAATGGTTCCAGGGACAAAGCGTCTCATTCCGTGGTGGAGGGTCACAATTGTTTGATGTTTGATTGATGGATGTTTGATGGATAGATGGATGGATGTTTGATGTTGGATGGATGTTTGATGCTTGATGGATGGATGGATGGGTGTTTGATGTTGGATGGATGGATGGATGGATGGATGTTTGATGAATGGATGGATGTTGCTGTTTGATGGATGGATGGATGTTTGATGTTTGATGGATGGATAGATGTTACAAAACGCATATTTCCCCTTTGACGTCGGTTGTTGTTATGTTATGCAGTGGGTTGGATATGGTCTGCCAAGCCGTTATGTAGCTTAGATATTTCTGCCAAACCAATATTAATTGCGAGATTTGTGTGGTGTGTGGAAACTTGGAAGGGAAACCGGAAAGTGAACCTTGTTTTCCTTCTTATAGTGAGATGGACTTAGTAGAACGTTTAAGCTGAGATCGAGCACATCTCGGTTCGTGTTTAACCATTAACCAATCCCCAGTGGACTTTTTAGAAGACGGACAAATGAGGTAGCTCGATTAACTGATCAATGGAAAAATGACTGGTTATACGGACAGGTGATTGGTCAGTTATAAGAAAGTGAGACTCAAGACCATCTCTAATGATGTGATTGGACGAGGACAGCTAGGAGATTTTGGCTGTCATATAAAAACCCGTGTTGTGCAAATATACGGGGTGCCCGTTATAGATTTTTCACAGGGACAGACCATGTAGGTAGGGTGCCCTGTCTGAGCGTTCGCTCGCCGAGCGAACTGTGAAAAACGATGAAGTTTCTCCTCTGAAAGCAATGCCCAGCCGTTTTCTACATGTGACTCTGCATCGCCAGGGTGCTGAATGGAATTCCGCACTCGCTCCCGCCCGGAGAAAAGCCACTGCCTCAAGTATCACAAGTTTCTCTTCTGAAAGTTTTTCCCTACGGGAAATGCGCCACCTTCACCCTGCCCTGAGAAAATGACTTCAGAGGTTCTCCAACGTACGAGAAGAGTTCTGTAGTAAAGCTACGATTGACTCCGTCGTCGCGTCGACCTCCTCCATATGCTTGCGTCCGTCCAGCCACCTCTCACGGCAGACAGAGTGGTGTCGTCTGCTCGGGATCTGCTCGACATCTACGATCATCCCCTGAGCCTCTGCATCACAGCCAGCCCAAGTCCAAGTCTCAGAACATCGGTTTCCGCTACTTGGAAAAGAATATCACCTGCCGGCTCCCTTGTGGGGCATTCCTTTTTTTATCGTTTTGTGAAAGTGAATTCCTAAGTGGATACCCCATACCCCCTCTCCCCCTTCTCACTCCAGCCGTACTCCGCCCTCACGCTCGCGCGTGCACTCTAGCCTCTGATTGGCTGAAAACCGTCAAAGCCCAGTTAAGTATTATCCACTATTGGTTTGGCAGACCACTTAGTTTAAATTATCATTTTGGGGAAAATGATTTATTTTGCTTACAATGCGTTTAGGTTTTGATTCATTGATTATTGTGTCAACAATTTCACTCGTGACCTTTGACTTATCCATGATTAAAGATCTTTTGAAGTTTGATTTTGGTATTCCCATACCTCATTTACAGGCGTATTTCATCATTGTTTGAATGGGAATGGAAGGTTCCAAGTAGGTAGTACAGTTTATCCCTAGACAGAAAACGATCCAAACAAAAAGATTAATCATCTTATACCTACTTGTGACAATAGATATTTGATGTTTGATGGATGGATGGATGTTTGATGTTTGATGGATGGGTGTTTGATGTTTGATAAAAGGATGTATGTTTGATGCTTGATGGATGGATGTATGTTTGATGCTTGATGGATTGATGGGTGTTTGATGTTTGATGGATGATGGGTGTTTGATGTTTGATGGATGGATGATTGATGTTTGATGTTTGATGGATGGATTGATGTTTGATGTTTGATGGATGAATGATTCATGTTTCATAGTTGATGGATGATGGGTGTTTGACGTTTGATGGATGATGGGTGTTTGATGTTTGATGGATGGATGATTGATGTTTGATGGATGGATTGATGTTTGATGTTTGATGGATGAATGATTCATGTTTCATATTTGATGGATGATGGGTGTTTGATGTTTGATGGATGATGGGTGTTTGACGTTTGATGGATGGATGATTGATGTTTGATGTTTGATGGATGGATTGATGTTTGATGTTTGATGGATGAATGATTCATGTTTCATATTTGATGGATGATTTATGTTT
>JAWQFJ010011543.1:15000-29092 GCA_034096865.1 Theodoxus fluviatilis
TTTTCCCGCCGTCCCCTCCTAGGCCTCTCCTACGCTGGTCAGTGCAGTCGTTTTCCCGCCATCCCCTCCTAGGCCTCTCCTACGCTGGTCAGTGCAGTCGTTTTCCCGCCATCCCCTCCTAGGCCTCTCCTACGCTGGTCAGTGCAGTCGTTTTCCCGCCATCCCCTCCTAGGCCTCTCCTACGCTGGTCAGTGCAGTCGTTTTCCCGCCATCCCCTCCTAGGCCACTCCTACGCTGGTCAGTGCAGTCGTTTTCCCGCCATCCCCTCCTAGGCCTCTCCTACGCTGGTCAGTGCAGTCGTTTTCCCGCCATCCCCTCCTAGGCCTCTCCTACGCTGGTCAGTGCAGTCGTTTTCCCCGCCCTCCCCTCCTAGGCCTCCTACGCTGGTCAGTGCAGTCGTTTTCCCGCCATCCCCTCCTAGGCCTCTCCTACGCTGGTCAGTGCAGTCGTTTTCCCGCCATCCGCTCCTACGCTGGTCAGTGCAGTCGTTTTCCCGCCATCCCCTCCTACGCTGGTCAGTGCAGTCGTTTTCCCGCCATCCCCTCCTAGGCCTCTCCTACGCTGGTCAGTGCAGTCGTTTTCCCGCCATCCCCTCCTAGGCCTCTCCTACGCTGGTCAGTGCAGTCGTTTTCCCGCCATCCCCTCCTAGGCCTCTCCTACGCTGGTCAGTGCAGTCGTTTTCCCGCCATCCCCTCCTAGGCCTCTCCTACGCTGGTCAGTGCAGTCGTTTTCCCGCCATCCCCTCCTAGGCGTCTCCTACCTGGTCAGTGCAGTCGTTTTCCCGCCATCCCCTCCTAGGCTGGTCAGTGCAGTCGTTTTCCCGCCATCCCCTCCTAGGCCTCTCCTACGCTGGTCAGTGCAGTCGTTTTCCCGCCATCCCCTCCTAGGCCTCTCCTACGCTGGTCAGTGCAGTCGTTTTCCCGCCATCCCCTCCTAGGCCACTCCTACGCTGGTCAGTGCAGTCGTTTTCCCGCCATCCCCTCCTACGCTGGTCAGTGCAGTCGTTTTCCCGCCATCCGCTCCTACGCTGGTCAGTGCAGTCGTTTTCCCGCCATCCCCTCCTAGGCCTCTCCTACGCTGGTCAGTGCAGTCGTTTTCCCGCCATCCCCTCCTAGGCCTCTCCTACGCTGGTCAGTGCAGTCGTTTTCCCGCCGTCCTCTCCTACGCTGGTCAGTGCAGTCGTTTTCCCGCCATCCCCTCCTAGGCCTCTCCTACGCTGGTCAGTGCAGTCGTTTTCCCGCCATCCCCTCCTAGGCCTCTCCTACGCTGGTCAGTGCAGTCGTTTTCCCGCCATCCCCTCCTAGGCCTCTCCTACGCTGGTCAGTGCAGTCGTTTTCCCGCCGTCCCCTCCTAGGCCTCTCCTACGCTGGTCAGTGCAGTCGTTTTCCCGCCGTCCCCTCCTAGGCCTCTCCTACGCTGGTCAGTGCAGTCGTTTTCCCGCCATCCCCTCCTAGGCCTCTCCTACGCTGGTCAGTGCAGTCGTTTTCCCGCCATCCCCTCCTAGGCCTCTCCTACGCTGGTCAGTGCAGTCGTTTTCCAGCCATCCCCTCCTAGGCCTCTCCTACGCTGGTCAGTGCAGTCGTTTTCCCGCCATCCCCTCCTAGGCCACTCCTACGCTGGTCAGTGCAGTCGTATTCAGGCCATCCTCTGTTCCTGCTGCCATCTGATGTGGCATATTTGACTAAACAAAAGTTCAGGGGAAGCAGTACTGTATAATTGATATATTAAACGAAAATAGTTGTCCTCGTTAACTCCAGGAACATAATTCATTTAATGGGATAACCGTGCAGTAGCTTAATGCGAGACGGCATAAACCCCAACGTTTGGATCGACGGTACGTCAGATCCCTGCATATAACACCCATGTTGATGACCTTCTAAAGGCCTCTGATGTGTTTTGTTTCCATGACTACTCTAAAACCTTCATTACTTTAAACCCCCAGTGGTTTGCATGTTAAGAATTGACCCACTGGGTTTCCCTACGTGTGTCGTAAGAGGCAGATAACTAGGAAATCATGACTTGTTTTTATTCCACCAACACTGATGATTTTTCGTGATCTTAGAATAACTTGCAAAAGCTGATAGGCCGTAGTACTCCATCCCATCCCATCCCATCCCATCCCATGACCACCCACCACATCCTATCCCATCCCATCCCATCCCACGACCACCCACCACATCCCATCCCTCCCATTCCTTCCCATCCCATCCCTTCCCATCCCTACCCTTCTTTCTTTTCCCATCCCACACCTTTTCATCCCTTCCCATCCTTTTTCATCACATCCCATCCATTTCTATCTCCCATCCTCTTCCCTATCCCATTCATTTCCATCCACTCCTACCTCATCCATTTCCAACCACATCCATTTCCATCCACCTCCAACCTCATCAATTTCCATCCGCCTCCATCCACATCAATTTCCAACTACATCCATTCCATCTACCTCCGCCTCCATCCGCATCAGTTTTCAACTACATCCATTTCCATCCACCTCCAACCTCATCCATTTCCATCTACCTCCACCTCCATCCGCATCAGTTTCCAACTACATCCATTTCCATCCACCTCCAACCTCATCCATTTCCATCCACCTCCACCCCTCCCATCTTGTAGAGCTACGACTTTCCATTTAAAGAAAAATGCATTTGCTCGGGTAATCGCTGAAAAAACGAGACGGCGTTAAATTTGTCGAATAACTGAATGCAGATTCCTTGTAAAGTATATCTGAGATACGTCTTCTGAATCAAGGCTGGTAACTTAATTGAAATACTTAATAATTCGTGTGTTCCGTACTCGGTAAGTGTAGCAGTTTTCGAGGGAGGTGATATGGCCCCAGCCTTCTTCCTCTCATGGGTCAGACGACAAGGTTCTTGTTGCTTCTTTTGTAGTCGTTTCAAGGATGGAGCACTCTATCTACATGCATCTGATTAATGCTAAAAGTCTTCCTGGTGTCGTTTCAAGCAAAGAAGCACGTTCTCGCTCTATACATTGATGCTGCCAGGGAAAGTTTTGTTACTGCTACGAATGGTGCACATGAGATTTTTGCTGACCTTGTCTACTACATGATCATATTGTGTGCATGTCGACATTGATGTGCGTTTTAAACCATCGATGTATGCAACAACGAAACATTGTTTTGTCATCTTTGCAGGAGGCCAGTTTGGAAATGCCCTTATCTTCCCTATTGGAGGTCTTCTGTCTGCCTACGGTTTTGACGGTGGCTGGGCCTCTGTGTTCTACGTCATTGGTTAGTAGCGTTCTGTTTCAAAGCACAGTCCAAAAAAGTTATCTGTAAAATGTATTCTGGCCGCATTGGGGCTTTAGATGTAATGCATGAATTTCATTTTAACCATGACGGATCTTTGTTGCAAGCGTCCAAACAAAGTAATAACACACGATGTTTAAGCTTGCTGAAAAGACTCGAACGGACTATTTGCATGACTTCAAGCAGAATACCGCTTCATTGCCCATGGAGAGTGGTTGCCATCGCTCATTTGCTTGTGAATGAAACGCAGACTAAATGAGTGCATCAATTCCACTGAAACTGGTCGATGGCGGTATGGTTTGAAAGACAAAGACGAAACAATGATTGTCTAGTTTCAATACGCTCATTCACGGTGCTCGCAGTTCGATATTGTAAAGCGCAGTCAACAAAAATATAATTATGTTCAGAATCTTTGACACCCTGGGTGTGCCCAGCCTCTCAGTTCCTTGTAATTGATTTTTCTTCTTCAGGAAGCTGCGGGTTTATATGGTGTGTGTTTTGGGTGATTTTTGCCGCCGATACGCCAGCAAAAAATCCCAGGATTTCCCAAATCGAAAAAGATTACATCAACTTTTGCCTTAAAAAGAAATCCGTAGGAACTGAACCGGTAACTCTCTCTCTCTCTCTCTCTCTCTCTCTCTCTCTCTCTCTCTCTCTCTCTCTCTCTCTCTCTCCCTCCCTCCCTCCCTCCCTCTCAGTCCTCTAATTTGTTCTTGCTATATAAGTGTAGTTGCAGGTTATATACGTAAAAAAGGCGACATGGGATACAGATGGTATCGGGGATGATGGATATGATTTTGCTGCTTTTTGCTGCTGATGTTCTATTATAAACTTCACTCCTTGGTTTCCAAAATCAAATTGATAGTCTTTCGTGTGTGTCAGAACAATTACACTTGAAGGTCAATACTGACGATGAAAATCGTGGTGTTTAGGAGAGGACATCTCGCTTCGGGGGTGATGGGTAGGACATTTTTTGGAACGGGTCTCGATTTAACGTAGTTAATGTAAGTGGGATTAATGATTTCAACAAAGCTGTCCTTTTCTGCTACCCTAGATGATCTGACCATTGGAGGAAAACAAAAAGGGATGATAAAGACACATAGGAGGCTGCATTGCATGATAAAGAAAGTATTCACGAGTATGTGTGATATGCAAGTCAACCATCCCTCCTTTACATAGCAGAAATATGGGGTCTCGGAAAACACTCGAGAGTGGAAGGAACTTATACCTTTGTTAAACGTTTATGGCAGTAGATTCAAGACCCTGGACGCTTTCCCCTATCAATAAATAGCAGTGTTGGGACGATAAAGTACTGGCTTAAAATTTTATTGGATGAATGACATACCTTATGCAGGGAAGTGATGACAAATTGACTCGTTCACTAGCAATGTACATTCTATATGCTGTTACGAGCCGGACCTGCTCGTTTTACAATGTTTTACTGAGAGGTCAAAGGTCTCGGAAAGTTCACTCGGCCCACTCGTAACACTCTCACATGATCATTCCATCAAACACGAACAAGACAGAAAGACGGTGAGGTCATGGCCAGATGTCAAAACTTTTAAATTACAATGCCAAGGTAATCAGGGAATGAATAAGGTTAGCGCGAGGGATAATCATGCAGAAACAACAATAAATATACTCAATCATGTAAGAGAACGAATGGCCCGCCAGCCGATCAAAAATAATAACTTGTGTTGCGAAGGAATGTGAAATGCCTGCGGATGTGAATGTCATGTAAAAGTGCCTGTGGAAGGTTCGAGGGGCTTTCCCTCCTTTGTCTGTAGGAGGGGGGTTGAATGAGTCAGCGCCTCCTTTGTCTGTGAGAGGAAGTGGAGGCGATTTTTGCCTGATCAGTGCGCAGAGGGTCAGAATGAGTCAGCGGAATGCTGGGTGGGGGGTTACTGACGCCTTTTACCCCTCCTGGGGCATAGGCCGCAAACAAGGGTTCTCCAACCATTCCGGTCCTGAGCAATCTTTTCCAATTGTCCCCAAGAGTGGCCTGTTCTCTTGACATCGGCGTCCAGGTCTCGGCGCCAACTGTTTCGAGGTCTACCTCTCTTTCTCTTCCCTTGCGGGTTCCACGAAAGGGACAGTCTGGTAGTGTTTGAGACCGGTTTGTGTAATGTGTGCCCTAACCATCTCTAGCGCCTTTGAATGATCTCTTGGTCTGCTGATTGTTGGTTTGTGCGTTGCCCTATGCAGTAAGCATCTGACCACCGATTGGCCCTCGAGTATGCCCACGTGGCAGGGCAGGGGTCGCTGGACATACTCTCGAACCCAAAGCACGGCACTATATATTCGTATGTACATGATAGAAACAGGAGACTAGGGGTGACTGAGACTGGAGGAGGACTGGTGACGGGCTGTCGAGTGCTTGGAGGGCTGTCGGGAGCCGTATTGAGGCGCAGCCTGTCCAGCACGGGTGACTGGAAGCTGAGAGCGCAGGAGAGGCTGTCGGTGCCGTATTGAGGCGCAGCCTGAGCAGCACGAGTGACCACTGTGGGTGCACAAGTGATTGCTGGAAGCGTTGACCAGTCCCGAAATAAACATCCTGTAGAAAACACACGCCTGTCCTGCTTCTACTTTCCTGGCACAAGCTGGGACGGACCGCAAGTTACAGACCACGTGCACGCAACATTGGTTCCCAGACCAAGTGTACGCAACACTTATCTGTCCAAGTCCCCACACTCCTGTTTCGGCTGTTGCTCGCGAACGCAAGCTGCGTGGCAATTGTGGTTCAACAGCAATTGATCAGCACTCTCGAGGGCCACTGCCCTCGGGATGTTCGTCGTAGCGAATCTGGAGGCGCCGGCGGGAAAAGGGGAAGGGGATAGCAATTGCATTCTTTCAAAAACATAGCAAATTGTATTCTCTCATAAAGGCATCTGCCTTAGCTCTTTCGAGCGTCGGTATTCTTCACCCAAGAGGGGGGGCACTATGAGCGAGTTTTCGCGTCAACTGAAGTGACTCGAGTCAAACCGGAGGTCGCAAAAACTCGGTACGGTACGACAGGAGTGACGTCACCGGTTAACCAAAGTTCAACCTTGGCCCCAGCGTACGTTCTCTCCAGTTCCAAGATGGATGCCATGGCGAGGTGAGAAACATCTGCAAATGTTTTTTCACAAAGTTACGGATTGTGAGAACTCAATTGTTGTAAATCACTTAACCTTTCAAACATTAAGGATCCTGGGTTGGATACTGTCTTGGTTTTAATGCATTTTAAGACTCACAAAGGGAGGGTGGCCGGGGTCGGACTGACAACAGTACCAAAAATACGTCGTGACAAAAGCTTCCGACTAAAATTGTATTCTTTCTTGAACAAATAAATTTTGGCCCTGAAAACAAACGGCCCTTTTCAGGGCCAAAATTTATTTGTTCAAGAAAGAATACAATTTTAGTCGGAAGCTTTTGTCACGACGTATTTTTGTTAATGCATTTTAGTTTAGCAGTGATGTTTATTTTGGGAAGAAATGAGGTCAACAGTAAATCCGCAACACACCAGCCAAGGCTGTCGCCATCTTGTTGCAAGGGATGCGACTGGACACAACTGAGGCGTGTTCAGGAGGCGCAGAGTACTCGGTGAGTCCCCGCGAGGTCTCGGTGAGCTGAATCTGCGCCTCCTGAACGGCAACGGAACAAGTGTGATCGCGCCAAGATGGCGTCCAATGCTGACTTCGACTACCCACCGTCGTAAAAGCGTAATCTTCGAGGTGGCAATGCTCGAATTGGCTTCTGAATCGGTTGCACCGTTCGCCTCGTTACAGTGACACTCAGTTCAAATGTCATTTTCGGATGAACCGCACATCTGTTCAGGTAAACAAGTTTCTTCATCATAACTTCTGCTTGTTCTTCGTTGTCGCACTCGTGATGAAAGCAGTAACATAAAAATTATCGTCTGCACAAGCGTGCAACCCCATTGATCTATAAATTTATATATGTATATTCCTGTTGCTCGTGACCCTCGTCTGTCTACAATGATCAAAGACGCTACATGGAAGGAGGGGACCGGTTGAAGTGTGTCGACTACGAAGACAACTGTCAAACACTGGACAAGGGACGTAATCATAATTGGACGCGGCTTTGTTACTTCCCTTTACGATGGCGCTAGCCGGCTGATGGACAGTTTTCGTAATAAATTGACTCTGGTGAGAACCCAAACGAACAGAGCGATGATTCTTACCTGTCGTTACTCTTTCGTACACATCATCCGGCACCAGGATGGTGTAACTTCGGCCCAGGTTGTGGTCGGCAAGGTTTACTCTCACGAGCACGCACGGCATTGTATCAGTGGAAGCCATTTTGGATTTCAAGGCGGGCAAGCTCAAAAATGGGATCGCGGTCACATCGCGAGGGCTCGGCGAGCTGAGCCGTTCAGGAGGGAAGGCTTGGCGAGTGCACGCGGGACCCCGCGATAACTCGCCCTCCTGAACGCGCCTCCGAACAGCGTTTCCGCGAAGAAAAAACCCCAGACATGTGCAGTGACCCTACCGTAGCTCACCCTGGAGCGGGTTTGAAAATGCGAAGATCTCGGTAGATCTACGTAGATCTCGCCGAATGGGCAGTTTCATTCTTTGCTTGCTATCGAGCCAATCGTAGACGAGCGTAGATTGAGCGAGGCAGCTTGAGAGGTGCCTAGCTTTTAAGATTCAAGATGGCGGACAGCATGAGTACAGTGCGCGCCGCCATCTTGGAGACAAATGTTCGGCGTGGATGCGTTGACCTGCATTCGATGTGTAAACTGTAGGAGGTTTCACGATCTATTAATGCATTCAACATACACCTTTGATAAATTAATGCTGTGCATGGCTTATATTTTCTTTGGATGGGTTGCTAGTATCTCGAAATAGAGCGTTTTCTGAATGAACCGGCAACACGTCGGCCATTGACATGTGGCTAGTTCACCTCTTGTCGTGACGTCTACGCATGCGCATTAGTTCGTCACGTTGGGTAGTTTTTTTTTAAGCTAGCTCTTACTGCGAAGCATGATCTTGCGACCAAGATCGACTACCTCTTTTCAAACCCGCCCCAGGTTCCTCGCGAAAACTCGCTCTATATTCTTCAATCTACAATCATCGACGTCTTCTGAGGAATGACGTAACTCTGGCGTGGAGGGTGACGCAATAATCGGCGCAGCGGTAGATCTTAGGTGTTGTTTTCGCCGACGCTGGGCGCCGGTTTTCATGGATATATGTATATATATATATATATATATATATATATATATATGTATATATATATCGTCCGCACGGCCGTCTTTGAACTCAGCCATTTCCCAGCCAATCACAGGGTCCCTATATAAGTAGAGACCTTCCCCCCCCCCCCCCCCCCCCCCCCGCAAAGTCTCCAGTGTGGTTTTTCTCCCAAGCAATGGGAGCACTCTTTCCCGCCAATGCAGGCATGGAACGTTCATCTAAGAATGGCGGAGCCATAATAATTTTCTATCATCTACGGCCAGTGGAGCCATAAAAATTATATATCACATAACAGGTTAATCATAGCAAAGAAATAAACAATTTAATCCAAGGGGGAGGGGTGATCTCGTCACAATGCCTTTAAAACAATAAAACAATTGTTTTTAAAAGTATGAGAGTAAATGGATACAGCAGTCCAAAATGTCGATATGTGTAACTGAATTCGTTCCTTACGTATGTATGATAATTTGTTAGCTATCTATTAATTGTTGAAGCAGCATTGTGTTAATTGCAATATTGTCATACTGGCATATGAATATAATGCGATGGGCCAAGGGCCTTGAAATGAAAACTCTCTCTCTCTCTCTCTCTCTCTCTCTCTCTCTCTCTCTCTCTCTCTCTCTCTCTCTCTCTCTCTCTCTCTCTCTCTCTATCTATATATCTATCTCTCTCTATCTCTCTCTTTCTCTCTCTCTCTCTCTCTGTTTGTGTGTCTGTGTGTTTGCGTGTGTAAGTGTGTGTGTGTGTGGGCACGCGCACGCAGATGCACGCATTCACATACACTAACGTGTTAACGTGCATCATTGAAACATATATGTACAGGCCCGCTCAGTTACACACACACACACACACACACACACACACACACACACACACACACACACACACACACACACCATGTGCAAACAAACATCTTATAACATCATATATGTTATACTTCATCATGTCCCTGGTCCTCAGTCTCATAGCGTGTGTGTGTGGGTTTGTACGTGTCTGTTTTCCCGTCACCCCTGAAGTATTCAGTTCTTGTCGTCACACTGCCTGTATCAATTATCGTATAACCATATTCTCCACACATTTTCGCGGCACTCGGTTTGTCCAGGTTCGTCACCCAACGCCATGGATGAGCATCTTAAAGTCCAAGCCCTTCTGGGCCATCCTCATTGCCCATACGTGTGGCAACTACGGCATCTACATGCTGCTCACCCAGATCCCCACCTACATGAAGGAAGTCCTCAAGTTCGACATCAAAGCCGTAAGTATTGGTAGTATAAAAAATATAAACCACAAGATCAGTTGATTGTGACCGTGCCACTCTCGCCGTGTGCTCCAATTCACTTTGTTGTTCTCTTGAAGTGTGTGTATCAAATCTAGAGGGCGTTTTGAGATTTTTCTGGAAGCTACTTAATTAAGCTAGTGAATTCCCTGCACAGGTCAAACTTCTCAAAGCTTGATCGATATCAACAGCATCATGCCCACAGACATATACGTCGTATATCGTATGTCACGCCGAATCTCAAAAATGCTCAGTTGGCAAGCTCGAAATCGTTGTGCTCAAAAGTAAGTGACCCCGTTCTTTCTCAGTGATGAAGACACTGCCTTTGAAGAATCACAGAGACAGGGGTAGAATGACCCACTGGATCAATCTGAGCAAAGTGCTTGTACGCTGCTGGCAGGACCGACTCATACACAAGCTCATGGCTGGGTTATGAGAACTGATACTTATGGAAGTTGGAAAAATATACAACACAACATGTGACGGGCTGCTCACTCTTTCAAAGTAGCTTCTGCGATCAGATGACATGAATAGACTGTGCTTATAGTGTGGAAAACGAGGCTGTTCAATCTGTCCTTTTTTGTTTGTTTCGGGTAAAGGTACGTTTCTGGGTTCATTTTGTGCACCAGGTGTATCTTACAATTCTGAAGAAATAATATATGAAGGAACCTGTTATGGCTCCATGTTTGAAGCAACACAGACATGCTTTGACAGCAAAGACAGCAAGCAGCAGTCAAATTATCCCAGGCAGAGATTAATCAACCGCACCTAGTTGCCTTGCACAAATGTCAACAGATCGAATCTCGACACCAAACTCCATCTTAACAATGATGTTTTTATCAACATAGCCTGTTTTTCACATACCCTCCTTAGTAGTTATAGACTTAGCGGTTTGACCTCATTAATTAACACTTTTAATTTGGCGACTGTTCACTTTTAAGAAATTGATTGGCCAACTGAGCACTTTTTAGTGGGGAGCGGGGAATGAGCGAGGCAGCCGGCAACAAGCTTGGCCAGGCCACCTGGCAATCAATAATTCCAACCTATTTTTAGTCAGCCTGCGGGGCTGCCATGCTGGCATGCCACAAACTGCTGCAAGAAAACGACAAAAGAAATCCAACCCTGCAGTGCAAATCCTTCTTATATTTGTATCACAATATTATTTTAAAAGACCAATAATCATAAAAATATGTGTATACTGAACTTCTTGTGTTTTAATTATTTAAAACATCGGTATGCATATTAGTTACACCAGCGATGTTTGTACCTTGGAATGACGCCCTATAAATACCAATTCTGATGTCTGACTTTCGACTCGGACAACGATTAGTCTCTAGGGCCTATCTGCCTGGTGATTTACGTTCAAAGCATGGGGGAGTGGCCATACCCCATTAGCTGAGATCTTGACTGGTTGGTTTAATATCAGTGTCAAGGCCAACACGATCAACATCAAATGAGCCAGTCATGTAATAATTTCCCATCAGAATTATGATATTTTCCACTTGAACATTGTAAACCGGGGTAGACAATTCAAAACGTTTTGGGATTTGCAGCCATACTACTGTAAGAATGTTTTCTGGGTTGAGTCTGTTGCCAAAGATTATAAGTTACACAAAGATAGTTCATTAGCTCATTGTTGTGAGGATCGAGACAGGTTGCGCCCCCAAGTGGGAACGTACATGGGTGAATCAAGGGAAGTAATCACACTGCTTAGAGACATGTAAAATTGCTTGTTTATCGACGCGGTTCTGATGCGTTTTGATCATGTTTGTGAATAAATTTACTGTGTAATGTGTAATAAAACGATTTGCTACAATAATGGGGGTGTTTTGGCTTTGTTTTTTGTAGCAGGCGTTGTGAAATGGAAATGTGAGGAATCCCTGAGGTGCTTTGAGTGCAGATATTAAACCAACCAGTCAAGATTTCAGATTTATTAAGGTATTTGATGAAGAAAATACAAAGCTTTTACGAGGTAATTTACTTGGTGTAATAATTCTTCCAGAAGATCTAAGCGATACTACGTATCTTATTAGCTGGTAGGAGGAAGTTCCTTATTCTCCTCCCCCAGTGCGTTGGAGTCCAGTTCCCATGAGTCATCCTAATGTAGCTTCTTTAAAATTTCAAAGTTTATATGCCAGTTTACTTTGTCCACTTGAACAAATCAAGAATATTGCAGTAGTTGTGAGATTAACACCACAACACAACGATTATATAAGTAACATTATTATTATCATCATACCAGCAGACTCTAATGTGTTTTTGTCAAATCGAAATATTTATCATCATTATTAATAATGTTTCCAAAAACCGTAGATGAACTACTCGATTACTTGACCAGAATGACTGCTGCATATAGAAAGAGCAATAAATTACTGGGTTGGATTCACAAAGCATTAATTATTACAGGAGGTATCCTCACAACATCGGGCATAATAGCCTTGATTCCTGCTGTTCCTGTGTTTGTTGCAGATGTGCCAGCAGTGCCTATCATTCTAACGGTGATAACCCAAAACCTTAAGCTGAATGAGAAAAAGGAAATTGTTAAGCATTGCCACAAAGATTACAAAATCTTGCTAACCAGAGTGCGGTTGTTACGGGATGATGAAACCGTTTTAAACGAGATATTTAAGAAAATTGAAGAGCTTGAAAGCTCAGACCTGTACAAACCACCACTAGAAATGTTTATGAAAAGGTATAAATTAAATGGGTACTCCTAACGTCGTAGACTTACTCCTCAAACAACAAGTAAAGCAAAATCAAAGTTATAACCACGTCTTGGTTTTCTGTCCTCATAAGCTTTGTAGACAGTTTTTGGATTAATACTGAGGATCTTTTGTATCTGATACAAACTGTAAAAACAGTTTTCCCCCTGTTTCAACATTAGTGGCATAGTTTTTGTAGTGTTTATAGTGGTTATATTTGACATATGAGAAATCTCTACTTTGTTTTTCAAGTTTTACGTTGTCAAGACTGTTATTGGTTTTGTCACCATCTGTATGATCTACTCTCATTCCTTTAGGGATTCTTCCTGTGGCCGGGTGAAGTGAAGCCCAAAGTTTTACATGGACTCTCTCTCTCTCTCTCTCTCTCTCTCTCTCTCTCTCTCTCTCTCTCTCTCTCTCTCTCTCTCTCTCCCTCTCTCCCTCTCTCCCTCTCTCTCTCTCTCTCCTTCTCTCTTTCTCTCTCTCGCCATCTCTCTCTCTTCCCCCTCCTCCCTTTTGCCTGGTCAAAGCGCTGGCCCCAGCCAAGCACTGTCAGCCTCTTTCCCCTCTTCCCCTCCCTGTATCCCTGTATCATGTATCCTGCGTCTCAGACGGCCATGTTCTATATATGTTGTAAGACCAGCCTACTATGTATCTTATCAGCCTGGGAGGGTCCCAGTGCGCCTTCCCTTATCTGTTTGTTAATTGAACTTGACATGTGACCTCTGACAGCTCCCCTCTATCGTTCGCGAGGCTATTCACAAATTGTTAGAATCTAGAGACAAATTTGATAATTTCTCTAAATTAAGGCATCTGATTGCAATGGTGCAATATTCATTCGGTTGACTTTGTTATGCCTATCAAGGCAACACTTGGTTTGAATAATTTCGAGTAAGTATAAGGCAGCAATGAGCCTTTTTTATATCACTAGGAAAGCACAACCCCAAGACAGGCTGAAATCCACCACTGCTGATTTCAAGCCTGGCTCCCCTGGGGTCCGCGCGTTGCTTTGATAAGGAGGGGCTGTCGGCAGGTCGGGAGAGAGCTCACCAGCAGTCTCTACAGAGAGACGCCCACCACGAGTCTCTTGAGAGACCCCATACCATCTGGGGGAGAGGTCACTGTGACCACGGTCTTGGGTTTGTCCAGGCCATTATCATCAGGCCTCGGACCAGCCAGGGCTTAAGTTTGGTAGAAATTGAAGAAAAAGAAGAAAATAAGAAGTACCGGAAGTTGTCTGTCCGCTAAATCGCGCTACTCTGAGGATTAATAAATGGCTATTTTCTCCACCTAAAATGCCATTCTTGATTTTTTGGGGGGATGAAAACGATGTTTGGTGGTGTGTAGTTTTGATAAAAGCCGGCAAGCACACCACTTGAAGGTAAAATACGGCTCTGGGGTCTTTCTTACAGATTGCCGATTCGCTTTTGTCCGCGTGATGAACATTCGCAACTTTGCTTTTCTTGTGTAAATACACATGTCACAAGCAGGTATAAGATGATTAATCTTTTCGTTTGGATCGTTTTCTGTCTAGGGATAAACTGTATTACCTACTTGCCACCTTCCATTCCCCATTCAGACAATGATGACATACGTCCACAAATGAGGTATGGGAATCAAACTTCAAAAGATCCAATCAACTGTCCACACAGCC
>JAWQFJ010011545.1:0-2500 GCA_034096865.1 Theodoxus fluviatilis
ATCCCTGACACTCTGCTTAACAAACTCCAGAAAGTTCAGATTTGCGCTGCTAAGCTAGTTTTTCCGATGTCCCAAGCGTACCCATGTCTCTCCACTCCTACATACACTTTCACTGGCTCCCCATCTCTCAGAGGATAGATTATAAACTTGCTACTTTGTGCTTCAAGGCCATCAACAACACCGCACCACACACTCTTACAGAAATTCTTATAGTCTACACGCCCTCCAGATATCTACGCTCAGCTGCTGACTCTAGAATACTTAAGGTCCCCCGCCGTAACAAGAAAACTCAAGGATAGCGTGCCTTCTCCTATTTTGGACCTGTAACCTGGAATAGTCTCTCTCTCTCTCAGTCCGTCATTCTGACACTGCCCCAGTTCAAAAGTGCTCTAAAGACCCACCTCTTCCAATCCGCCTTTCCCGCTGAGCTGCTTCGCCTTACTTGACCTTGCCTGCAAGTGCTTTGTATATTGTATAGTTTGTTCTATTGGACTTTAGTTTTTGTTTTGTTTATGTGTATAGTGTGTGAGTTTTTGTGGGAATGTGGTGTTGAGCGGTTGTATGAGTGTTGATTCTTTGGATTGTGAACGCCATGAGCTTGCCTGTGAAGGGAAGGTATGTGCGTAAATAAACTATATTATTATTATTATTATTATTATTATTATTATTATTATTATTATTATTATTATAAAAAGAAGCATGTTCATTAACATGAACATACTGCTGTCTGTTTCTTTTTAATATAAAAGGAATGATTTAAACAATTTCAATGTGTTGAAAAATTACCTAAAATGTCGCGATGAACCATGTCAAAAGCTTTCTTTTGATCAAGAAAGACTGAATCAATCAAATATGAACTGTTGGTGGCATATTGCCAAGAATCAATCAAATATGAACTGTTGGTGGCATATTGCCAAGAATCAATCAAATATGAACTGTTGGTGGCATATTGCCAAGAATCAATCAAATATGAACTGTTGGTGGCATATTGCCAAGAATGAATCAAATATGAACCGTTGGTGGCATATTGCCAAGAATCAATCAAATTTGAACTGTTGGTGGCATATTGCCAAGAATGAATCATATTTGAACTGTTGGTGGCATATTGCCAAGAATCAACCAAATATGAACTGTTGGTGGCATATTGCCAAGAATCAATCAAATATGAACTGTTGGTGGCATATTGCCAAGAATCAACCAAAAACGAACTGTTGGTGGCATATTGCCAAGAATCAATCAATCAAATATGAACTGTTGGTGGCATATTGCCAAGAATCAACCAAATATGAACTGTTGGTGGCATATTGCCAACAATCAATCAATCAAATATGAACTGTTGGTGGCATATTGCCAAGAATCAATCAATCAAATATGAACTGTTGGTGGCATATTGCCAAGAATCAACCAATCGAGACAGTGCTGTGTGACAAGATGTTTTGGCCGGAAACCAGATTGCAGAGAATAAAGTAGACAGCGATCATGACGTGCCAGCAAATGCTTGTGAACATGCTAATCAAGTGGCTTCGATAGGACAGGAAAGTATTGAATCGGAACATTGTGAGTTGATTTGCGTTTACTCAAAACTATTCCAGTGATGTTCGCGCTAAATGGTCTTACAGACTGACAGGCCATAAAACTTACTCCACCCACCCATCCACCCATCCACCCACAGTTTGCTTGTTTTGGCTGAGCCTCTGGGATTGTCAGGCTCACTCGGATCACCAGGTTTGTGAATGGGAACTAACGTTAATTTTGCCCATGAAAGGGGACATTTCCCTTTCACGAAAATTAGATTGCAAAGTGTAAACAAGTGCGAAGTAATTCTACCGATTACTATCGTTGACATTTCTCCATAAATCCTATCCGGCCAGCTGCTCTCTCCCTCTTTAGTTTATCGATTGTTTAAACTTCATCCTCCGTTGTTTCTTCATCCAGTTCTTCTTGTTTGCGTGCTATGAGCAGACTCGGGACTTTTAAGCAAATCAAGATCCTCGGGTACAATGAGGAATACTTTTAGGAAGTTCTCATGCCATTTGGTAATGAAATGACATTGTACTTGTTCCTGTAATCATTCTTTTCTTTGACATTTTTCCAAAACAGGATTGGGGTTTTCAGACAGGACAAAAGGTTCTCCGTGAATCTCGTTCGAGATTGGTTCCATCTTGTAGACCCGTGGTGCGTTTTGGAACGGGTCTGGGGCTTGCTACGTGAATATCTTGAAGCAGCAGTTGATCTGGAAGCAAGATTTTGGTGTGGGCCAGTACTCCGCGATTCCGCTGATCTTGTATGAGTGTTAGTCCGTGGGTCAGGCCTTACGCTGGGTCTGCTCCAGTTTTCTTGACAGGAATTGGAACGTTTTGACGAGGAAATCCTGATAGTTTCAAGTCTGGTGTCCGTGATGAGCGCAGAGTTCCGGATGTGTCCCTGAGATGGGTTGTTGAGGCATCACTGATGACTTTCGGACAATCTTCCTCCATCGATCTCTATCCTCTGTGGCTCG
>JAWQFJ010011545.1:7500-11731 GCA_034096865.1 Theodoxus fluviatilis
ATTGTAGACGGAAACTCCTCGGCGGTGATGTCGTCATTGTCGATGACGTCATCCTCACTGAATGGAGGAAAACCCATTGTGACTTGGTACAGGCTAGTGCGGGCTGGTGCTCGTCTCTTTGGGATGTACTCGAAAATCGTGGTATCGATTTCTTTTGTCGTCGACTTCGAAGCTGGAAGTTCGCTTTCATGCTTTGCTTTGCCGTTACTGCCGCGACGCTTGGCAGAGACGAGGCTAGTCAGGAACGACGGAGGACCTTTTAGCGCAGGACCCATGCCGCCAAGAAGGTTTTTGCTGCTACCATCATGTCGGCCGACTCTCTGAGCATCTTCGAGTTCTTCCTCTTGCTCTTCAGGTATCGCGCCTTCCGGTTGTTCCTTGACCTGACTTTCACCGCGCTTCGAAGTCAGTGAGACGTATGCTCTTTCGGGAGAATATCCAATGACGTCATGCCCTGAGCGGTCGTCGTTATCGCTGATGATGTCATGGAAGAATGCGCCGTCCACATGGGGGCTGACGTCATTGCGACGGGTTTCAGCAGGCTCTACTCCGGTCTTGGCGCCATAGGTATCGTTTTCCCAGTCTTTGGGACTGTTAGTAAGGTGAGGATTGCTCGTTCTGCGGTGCTCTCCGTCGTCCGCGCCGTAGGGTTTGAGATACTTCAGCAGAGACAGCAGGTCCGTGTTCTGTTGAGAAGGGGAAGTTCCATCGATCCCGGCGGAGAGATTCGATTGCATGCTTCCTTTGGTGCTGCCAGGACTCTTGTGGGCGCTGATCAAATCGGGGTGTGCGCTGTTCGCATACGGGTTCGCGTCGTGGAGCTTGGGATTGGCGCCGTTCAGACCAGGGTGGGCGTGGTTGACATCGGGATGGGCGCTGTTCAGGTCGGGGTGGACGAGAGAGCCCGTGGAAAGGACCGCAAGGAGGACTGCGGTGCAGCAGAGCAGGAGGACGCATCCAATGCAGACCAGAGTCAGCTTGTCCTTTCTCTGTGGGGCTTCGCGCCTCTCCCTCGTCGCCTGTTCCTCCTCTCTACTTTCACCCTGGCTTTTGCCCATGGCTCTGAGAGAATATAGTCGGAGGTGGAAGAGATGGGCGAGATTAGAGTAGACGCCTTCTCGGAGACACTAGCTTTTGTGTCTTGTCTTTTTCACCTGCACTACGTTCACCCCTTCAATCTCACTCTCGTCGTTCCCAAAATTCTACAATGCTCCGTTGAAGCAACTAGTGATTTGGTGGTGCAGTCTCCGTGTTCAGACAGTATTTACGGCAGATCAAGTTCGTTCAGCCTGAAGATATTCTAATGAGAGCACACATGTGAACTCTGACGCAAAGCCTGAGGAGAAGGAATAAGATCTCAACGCAACACGTGCTTGTGGAGAAAGTAAATTCTTGCGGTTGATAGTTGTTGCGCAGCTTCCCTATTCCTTTACAAACTTTTTCAAAGGAGGTTAATAGCAGAAAGCTGTCTCTAGTTCAGCCGATGCCTTTCGTCAAAGATTTACTCCCCCAGCCCGGAACATGTTGTACATGGAAGTATAAATCGACTAAAGCGTTCGCACTTTGAATATTTCATTCCAAGATGCTGCTGTTACACAAAACACAGCATGCAGAAAGGATATCACATCATTTCTTGGGGGAGATTTCAAAGCTAGATGCTTGCGAAATGCAAATGTTCGAAAACGACGCTGTCAGTCATCAGTGCTCATTGTTTGCTTGGTTTCTTTTTGGTTGTTGTTTATCTCTTTTTATATCGTCTATTTGAGTTATATCGATGGACGTGGTATGTGATAATGCTTTGAACTGTCCCAATCCACTCTTCTCGTGTGAAGAGTCTCACATTCTCTGTGGGACATATCTGCCACGTCGCGTCGAGTGGAAATCGTGTCAGTGCATCTTGCAAAGCGTTTGCTTCCGTCAAAACAAAATCCAACTCTGTGACATTGAACAGGTGCAACACTTGATTCTGGTGGGTTCCTATTTCTCCTCGTCCCTAGCTGAAGATCACTGCATAATCAAAGCCATCCAGAAATGAAGCTGCGTCAAAAGATAAGATGAGTATACTTCTCAACTGCAACACAAACTTCTCTGGAGATAAGGAATCTTTGCCGAACCTTCTCAAGAGACATTCAAACGTTGACAAGGTCATTTACCCGCAGCGGTAAAGGCAAAATTAAACTTTGTTCTCTCTTTCTTTTCAATCTCTGTCCTTCTCAATGAAATAATTGTTGATTACTGAAGAATAATCAATCAGCGCATCCAGGCATCCAGTTCCTCTCAGGCCCTAAAGATCCGCGCTTGTTGCGGTGCGAATGCAGACTGAGCTACAGCGCATTGTGACCTTACTGCACTCAACCATCATCTCCTTCAAGTGTCGCTCTCTGTACGGAAATGCACAGTTGCAGTCCAAAATATCGTTCAAAGTCAGGTTTCTACATGTGGTTGCCACGGCGACGAAACTCGACTGATTCCACAGCAGCTGCAAAGAGATGAGTGACTTGATTAGTGCAAATGACTTCCAAAATGTCGTACACGGCTTCAATAATTTTAAAAATTATCATTTGCAGATGGTATCTGTTATGATTAAAATCATATATCTTTTCATTGTGACGGGGTTCTATGTAAACATAGAATTTCTTATTTTCAATAACAAAACATTGCTACTTTTTAACCATCCAGCACGAGCAGTGAAACCAGTTGAAAAAAGGGGGAAGGGGGGATTCCTCATGACTTTTTTCAGATAAGAGAGAGAGAGAGAGAGACAGAGACAGAGACAGAGACAGAGACAGGGAGAGAGAGAGACAGAGATTCAGAGAGACAGACATAGAGAGACACAGAGACACAGAGAGAACGAACGAACGAACGAACTTTATTTTACAAGGGTAGTGAATGAGCGACTTTTTTGAAAATTATCTCCCTTGCCGCCGCTTGGCGGCGCGTCGGCTCTAAGGGGCTTGGTTGGTACACAGGACAAGTTCTTTCGCGTAGATTAGACCTGAGTGTTCGAGGTTTTTTAATTGTTTCCTTGCTGTCGCTTTCAAATCTGTTCACAGTACTAGGCTGGCTGGTTTACTTAGATGTGATTTTTCTTAATGCGTGCTAGCTGATATTAGGTTTAGAGCTTGAATTTTCAATGATATTACGCTTACAACTCCAGTGTTCGAACCAATGAAAACCACGGAAAGAGATGGCCGTTTCGTTCCTTGCATCTCATTGGCCAGCTTGTCATGAGGTCAGACTGATCACGCGCTGACCTCATGACAGTTGTAAGCGGAAAAAGCGAGTTGTAAGCGTAATATCATTGAAAATTCAAGCTTTAAACCTAATATCAGTTAGCACGCATTAAAAAAATCACATCTACGCTTACAACTCGCTTTTTCCGCTTACAACTGTCATGAGGTCAGCGCGTGATCAGGCTGACCTCATGACAAGCTGGCCAATGAGATGCAAGGAACGAAACGGCCATCTCTTTCCGTGGTTTTCATTGGTTCGAACACTGGAGTTGTAAGCGTAATATCATTGAAAATTCAAGCTCTAAACCTAATATCAGCTAGCACGCATTAAAAAAAATCACATCTAAGTAAACCAGCCAGCCTAGTACTGTGAACAGATTTGAAAGCGACAGCAAGAAAACAATTAAAAAACCTCGAACACTCAGGTCTAATCTACGCGAAAGAACTTGTCCTGTGTACCAACCAAGCCCCTTAGAGCCGACGCGCCGCCAAGCGGCGGCAAGGGAGATAATTTTCAAAAAAGTCGCTCATTACTATGCAGTGGTGCCTTCTTACATCAGCCTTGAGGCAAATCTTCAATGTGGTAGAGAGGGAGAGCGAGAGGGGGGGGGGGGGGGTGGGGGGGGGAGGGGGGTGGGGGGGGGGGGGGGGGGGGTGGGGGGAGGGGGGGGGGGGGGGGGTGTTGCCGGAAGTTGGGAGGGGGGGGGGGGGGGGGGCGAGGGGGGGGGGGGGGGGGGGGGGGGGGGGGGGGGGGGGGGGGTGAAGCCTGGGAAGGGGAGAAGGGAAGAGAGATGAGAGTAAGAGAGAGGGGGGGGGGAAGAAGAGAGGGGGTGCGGGGCGGCGTGCGGGGGGTTCGGGGGGGTGGCAGCGAGGAAGGGGAGAGAGAGGAGAGATCAGAGAGAGGAGAGAAAAGAGAGAGAGAGAGAGAGAGAGAGAGAAGAAGAGAGGAGAGAGAGAGAGAGAGAGAGAGGGGGGGGGCATGAAAGCATCTGGGGGAC
>JAWQFJ010011546.1:0-16696 GCA_034096865.1 Theodoxus fluviatilis
TGTAGAGAAGGAGAGTGGGCAGATACATTGTAGAGAAGGAGAGTGGGCAGATACATTGTAGAGAAGGAGAGTGGGCAGACACATTGTAGAGAAGGAGAGTGGGCAGATACATTGTAGAGAAGGTGCGTTGCCCTCCCTGTGGGAAAATCCCAGTGCAGTTCTATGTAGTGTGGATGATGATAGTTAACATATGGTTTGACCACCCATCAATGATCAGAAAGTTGCCATATTAATTAAAAAGATCACCTTTACCTTTACCTTTTCCTTTGACTGTGCATAAGAAAGAAGGCTAAAGTTGGCAAAACAGGTTTAGCACAAAGGCTGAGGAAAATAGATTAATGCACCATCTTAGTTACCCAATCACTTTCCTCAACTTTACATTACTGCATGAAATTACAGATTTACTCCATGAACTTGTTTTATCTGAAAAATGCTGGGATGAAAGAGTTGTATTATTTTTGAAATATTTCATACAGTCGTTTTTCTTACTTCAGCCTTGTGTCCCCATGCACAGGCCCCCTGTGGGTTGGGGGTCAGAATAGACCCCCCGTGTCTCCCTGTGGGTTGGGGGTCAGCATAGACCCCCCGTGTCTCCCTGTGGGTTGGGGGTCAGCATAGACCCACCGTGTCTCCCTGTGGGTTGGGGGTCAGCATAGACCCCCCGGTCTCATCTGTGGGGTGGGGTCAGACTTTAGACCCACCTGTGTCCCCTGTGGGTTGGGGTCAGTCAGAATAGAGCCCCTCCGTTGTCTCCCTGTGGCTTGGGGGTCAGAATAGACCCCCGTGTGTGCCCTGTAGGGTTTGGGGGTCAGGAATTAGACCCACCGGGCTCACTTGTGGGTCGGGGGTCAGAATAGACCCCCCCCCGTTGTCTCCGCTGTGGGTTGGGGGTCGGAATAGACCACCGTGTCGCCTGTGGGTTGGGCGGTAAGAAAGACCACCCCGTGTCTCCCTGTGGGTTGGGGGTCAGAATAGACCCCCGTGTCTCCCTGTGGGTTGGGGGTCAGCATAGACCCCCCGTGTCTCCCTGTGGGTTGGGGGTCAGCATAGACCCCCCGTGTCTCCCTGTGTGATTAATGAGGCGAAAAACTAGGAACGTCATGACATGCTTTGCCTTTACACCAAACTATTCTGGTGATTTTCGTGCTTAACCCACTGGAGTCGTGGCTAAATATTGTGATCGTTCTCCGGGATCGTAAGTTTTTCATGCATTTTCAAAAATATAATAAAGATACAAAGGCATAAGATAACAATACAAATTATAAATCAAATGAAAGCTTGTTTTTTTACTCTGTACATTCAAAGAATGATCTGAGGGACTAAAAATGCTAATTATGAATTACGCACCATAGAACTGAGTGTGTACATGCACAAAAATGAAAAAGTAGAAGGAAAAAACCCAGTTCACTAGCTGTTATGGGAAGCGTACAAGCGCCTAGAAAATGAGAAACTTTAAATGTCAATATCCAAGTAATGCGCATGTGTATAAACATTTAGTACATACAAATACAAGCAGATGGAGGCTACCAATTAACCAAATCAAAGTATGTGTTCATAGAATTGGAAGAACAAACGTTTTGTCAGTACGTTTTTCTGCCTTTTTGTCAACACGCACACCACATGCACACCACACGCACAATTTCTGATCATTAGTCGAAAAGATCTTGTAAAGGGAAGTAAATCTGCTTGCAAATTCCTTCAGCTATATGTGCTAACAAGATTTACCTCCCTTACACCGTTATAGGGAAAGGGAGAACCTTGCAAGTGCATAGCGAGATATCTTGCGATTGCGATTCTGGCGGGAGAACGCTCATCGTGTGATATTTCAAGTTATGACTCCTATGAGTTACTGGCCTCACACAGCCTACAAAGGCTGAAAGGCCAAAAAACTTCATCCATCCATCCATTCTCATGCAGGCTTGTATATTCCTGTCCACCATTCTCTGCCCTTTGCTCCTATTTCCAGACTGACCCTTGCTCTTAGCTTAGTGCAGTACTCCCCTCAGATTTTTATCCTTGAACTCGATGTGAAGAAATCACTCACCATGGGATCACCGTGTAGCAGAGCTGGCGAAGACTGAGCACATGGAGGCGATCAAATCACATTTGGCAGCCGCTGCTGCACGATACCCCCCTCCTCAGTTGGAGTTTAGGGGGCCCACCCCAGTAGCTGGACATGGGAGGCCCCAAGCAGTGTGTGCCACCAGGGGTATCGGTGTGGGAGGCAGATTGATGACCCACTCGGGCACTGGCTCGTGTGCCAAATCCACATAGACACTGTTTACAGGAGCTCCATCATGGCGCATTTGGGGAATGTGGGCCTGCATCCCAGCTGTGCCAGGAATGGGTCATAGAGTGAGTGATGAACACCGAGTTTGAGAGGGAAAATAGATGAGGTGATGCAGTGCTTATCTGTCGGCTAAAGACGAAATGGCAGTGACACAAGTGGAGGTGGGAAGGGTAAGGTAGCAAGGGGGGAAATGTGCTGTGTGGGACATGACACGTGAAATGGCAGGTTTGAAGGCAGGGCTGTAAATGACAGGAAAGATGTCAATACTCCAGTATTCTTGTACTACTGTGATGCAGAGTTGCATGGAAACATAACTGCTGCAGTAGATGCTGTTGTCGCCTACGACTCCGTCTTACGTTTTCGCCTTCCGGATGGGACTTGATCTACTCCGCAGAGCTTAGTGCACTTGAGGCCGCTCTTGGTGTAGTCCAGAGCAAGAGACTGCCACGAGCCCTTGTTGTCTGACTCGCTTTCGGCCTTACAGGCTCTGCGGGGTAGGGAGATTTCCCATCCTTATCTTTTTGGTATGTTTGTTCATCTGTGTCGACTACAGTGTGGGGGTACTGAGGTCGTCTTCTGCTGGGTCCCTAGCCATATGGGCATCCCGGGGAACGAGAGAGCAGATCAGGCTGCCAAGTCTGCTCTCTCCCTTCCTGTGTCCCCGGGCAGGGTCCCGGCAGGCGACCTGGTACCCCGTATTAATAAATATATTTCTAACCTGTGTCAGGCCGACTGGGACGGCAGGGCACGTAACAAACTTCATGAAGTATCTTCCGTGTGGGGTGAGCGACTCTCCCCCACATCGCTCACGAGAAGAGAGGAAGTTGTGCTCTGACGTTCTCGGATCGGCCATTCTGTTTTGACCCACTCCTATTTGTTGCGATCGGAGCCTCCACCGGAGTGCCGCAACTGCCAATGCAGGCTTACCATGCAGCATGTTCTGGTGAAGTGCCCTCGACTTGCTCATCTACGGGGTGGGTCGAGCAGTCTGTCTGAAATTTTTAAAGATCCTCTTGCTGTGATAAAATTTTTGATAGATTCTGAGTATTATTCTCGTATATGAGTTGTACTATATCTTAATTGTTTTCTATATTTCCCTAATTACCTCTTCTGTGGTAATCTATTAATTGCACATTTTTATTCAGTGAAAGTTTGTTGTGGCCTTGAATGACCTTAAAACCTGATGAGCCCTTGGGCTCCATCCACCTATCCCTCAATGCATTGTCGGTGTCAAGGACATCGAGATATGACGTTTTGCCCTTTCGTTATTATGCTTATTCGTGTTTGAAGGCTATGCACTGCCTTTGCTGGCTGTTGGGCTGTGGGACTAGATTTTATTGATTTTATATCACTAGTTTAGTGAATTGTACTTTACTCCGCTGTCGCGGAGAGTTATATTACCATGGTGAAAGTGTTTTTAACGTTGTGGCCTTATATAGCCTACAAGGCTGATAGGCCCTTAAACTCCATCCATCCATCCATCCAGATGATGGAGAAAAGGATTATGAAACGGCTGCACAATGCACTGATGATATATGTGAAAGCTGTTTCACTCTTATAAAGTACTAGCCCCATCAGTGATCTGAGTGCAGTATGGTTATTCAATGGTGTCAAAGTTGATTGCATGACTAATTTGTTTAATTCACGTCCTAATTTGCATCTCGACATCAGACAAATTATAATTCACCAAATCATTCAACTAAGCGAAGTAACTCTGATGCTCTGCAAACTGAATTGATGCTGTTTCAGCAACACTATAGGCTTGTTCAGGAGGCAAAGCGCTGGGCAGCGCGGCATGTGTTTCACTCCTGAACAGCAATTTTGGGGTGTGATTCACTCAGTGCTGTGCATCGCTGTGGCACAGCGCTGTGCATCACAGAAAAGCATGCATCCGAGGTGATTCACACGCTTTTCAAAATGGCATTTTCGATCCCGCACTGGCCGTCGATGTGTAAAATAACCCTCAGAAACATCATTTTGGGACTGAAAAGGGCTTTATTTGTCCCAAGAGCTCTTTATGCGTGAGCAATGGCAAGTAAGGATGACACCGTAGTGGACTTTATTCATGCAGAATACATTTAAACGTGCATAAACGATGTCTGTGGCAAAGAAAACACTTTCTTAGCCTCTAGCAACACAACATGCGGCGCAGAAGATTTACCTTCCTTCTAACAAGTGAAGCGCTGCACGGAATCTATAGATGTTCACGAGAGGCAAAGAGCGCTCAATTGCCAACATGAAGCGCTCATGCAGCGCTTCATACTCCTGAACAAGCCTCATATTTGTATTTTAAAAATATATCATTCAAATAAATTATTCTTTAACCCATTAGACACTATGACGGTATACACAAAAGGGTCCTGAAAACCTGAGCCTTTTTCAGAAAAACTGAAGAAGTCGGGTATGTTTACAAAAAATTTATTAACTCCACTTGTAACAATCACAGAGACACAAAATAAGCATTGTCTTAAAGCTGACATCCATTGCTACAAGCTCATACAATCAAATACAACACACTACTAGTCAAAATTTAGGAATTATTTTTTAAAATTAGAAAATAGTGCAAAAACGAACACATTCACCTTGATTTTCAGTTCAAAATTATGGTTTTTAGAAAGAAAACCTCCCAAATAAGCTCAAAACAGACTCTTAATGGATAAATTACTCATTTAGCTATCTGCTGAAACAAAATGCAAAGTCCTAAATCAATTTGTTCATGAGATACAGCAAATATGGTACATGACATGAAATCGCAAAAAAAAATTTTTTTTTTACATGATCACAAAGTAATTTTCACCATGCCTTTTTTCACTCAGATAAAGGTAAACATGAAGCACATGCATGACATGACAGATAATATAAAGAGAAAAGGTGCAAGACATGCATTTGCAAGTGATAAAGTCTTTCAAAAATAGGCATGCATTAATTAGCAAGTGATAAAGTCTTTCAAAAATAGGCATGCATTAGCAAGTGATAAAGTCTTTCAAAAATCATGATTTTTTTACATTACTTGGAGCTGGCAGGAGGTGGATTCCTCTGTCTCTCTCTCTCTCTCTCTCTCAGCATATCGATTTGTCTCTGTCACAAGTCGTTTTCCCACATCGCGTGTGTGAAGATCAGAGAGAAGACATGAAGAGGCTTTGCGTCCGAGGGGATGCCAATCTTCACTCCTTGAGCGCGTCGAAAGGCGTGTCGTGTGCGAGAACGAAAATTTTCTGTCTGCCACGATCCTTGGAAGCCTAGAAACTCTTCCTCCGACGATTCCTCCTCCAACATCTCTCGCATCCACTGGTCCTATTGAAGCGGATCTTCCGGCGCATCGACATCGTCGAAATCAGAATTAAAATCGGCATCGATGTCGCTTCCTTCGCACTTATCCGATGCGGAGTCGGCGATGACGGGAAAAAAGTCAGAACGTCAGTCGAAATCTCGACAAAAATCGCCACAATACAGCTAAACCTTGTCCGATTTCGATAAAACTTTCACTAGCGTAGTGCGCAGTCACTCTGCTTCCCAGCAGGCATTGCGATAAGTCGGCCATTACCGTTGCTAATTTTAGATCTCGACGTAAACACCGCGAGGGTAAGATGAGACGCGTGCGTCGCTCCCGAAGCGAAGGGGGGATGCAACGTGCGCGTTCCATCCGAAGCGAGTGGGTTAAAATAGCCTAAAGCCGTCCCTGAGATGCGTCAGTTCCTAATCTGTGCTCTGATTTTAAAAAATCCACGCTTTTCCCATTCTGTAGGGTGGGCAGGCAGGCAAGCAGGCAGGCAGGCAGGCAGGCAGTTTTTCCTTAATGTATATTAAAATATTCCATCAAAGGAAAGTGGTGCATTTTTGGACAACTGAGTCTGTGAACTGATTTGAAAGAAAAATGAATGTGAATCGCACTTTTCATTTTGTTTCCAGGCAGAGCAGCAGAAGCAGGCGGCCGTCATCTCTGCAGAGGGTGACACCAAAGCGGCAGAGCTGCTGGCCGAGTCGTTTGGCAAGGCTGGCGAAGGTCTGGTGGAACTGCGGAAGCTGGAAGCTGCTGAGGACATCGCTTACCAGCTGTCACGCTCCAGGAATGTCATGTACCTTCCCACGGGACAGACCACTCTTCTCTCCCTGCCCACAGCGTAGAGTCCCCAGTCTCTCTCTCCGCTTCCCTGATCCATCTTCTGTCATCTGGAATTCTCACCTGTCAGCCTTCATTGCAGGTACCTGGGATACCATCTCTGTGACCATTGGATAGATAGTTACCTGAAGTTTCCCTATGTGTTCGGAATTTTGGTACCAAACTCCTAGTCTATTCTTGGACTAATGCGTATACATATGGGATACTGTTCTTTTCTATAGGATGATTATATATCTGTTGTGCCTAGGTTGTGTGGAGTTGTCCCTGCCTTGATGGCATTGTAGATCTACCCAGATCTTGCTTGTGTTTGAGCATCATAGGGCAGGCACGGAGAACTGTTGTTGTTGATACCCGAACATGAGATGAAAGTCATGTGGTCAGTGCAACTCCGGCATAAGAAGAATGTTGGGTTCCATTAGGCTGTGGTTGGCTGAAAGCACCTGATGGCAGGATGGGTAGGGGAAGTCGGGGGAGAAAATGTGCATGGGAAACCCTTGTCCTCAAACTGGCATCTCTGTTGTTAACACCTTATCAGGGGTGTGGTGGCATCTCTGTTGTTAACACCTTATCAGGGGTGTGGTGGATTCTCTGTTGTTAACATCTTATCAGGGGTGTGGTGAAGACAAGTAGACATCAGGAGTTGACCAGTTTGCCATTCCAACACTAATTGCAGTTGGCAGGAAGAAGATTACTTATCCTAAATAGGACATGTGACATCATTGTCAGGTGGGAAGGAGTGGTTTGTAGAGAAATGTTCAACAATTTCATTCGTGTTTTTCTGCGTGAAAGATAAATAAATGAGAATCGTGTGAACTCTTTTCTTTCATTTGATACTCTCTCCATAACATCAAAAACTGAAGCAGGTTGTAGGATTCTGACTCGTGCTCTTTCAGACCAGTCAAAGACTTATGAAAATGTGGAGCCGTTATAATTGCCAGAGCATTACCCATCCTGCCATATTGTTAACAATTTAGGACTGTAAAGGAGTTATATTATTGTTTATTAACAAAGTTTTTCACACACACACAAAAATTATTGTATATTTTGTGTGTTTTTTAATTGCAGTCTAGTTCATTTCAAAATAAAGAGGCAAAATGAATAGCAATTTATAATTATGAAGAAATTATATTTTGTTGATCATAAGATAGAATAATTATAGATTATGTAATAAATATTGTGATGTGGTTGATTAGTGTTGTGTGAAATAAAAATCTTTCTATTTGATGTTAAACAATCAATAAAGATAAGATTTTTATATATAAGTAATTTAAAAAGAACACCAATGTTCATCCTGAAACCCTTGTTGCATTTATCATGTTGATAAAGCTGAGCTGTGTTTTTGTTTCTTTTGAAAGAAGTTGATGAATTTCCAGTTGAAACTGACTTGTATGAGAAACTGTGATTATGTGCTTTCTGAACAATGGCTTACTTCAGAATTTGTTTTTGGTTTTCTTGGTCCACTTCGAGGAAATCATGTAATAAACACGAGTTGCAGAATAAAAACTAATGTTCTGTTCTGTCTGTCATGCTTGTGTACTTCCGGCTATATGGTAAGGACGCTTGACTTGAAGTTGTTTGGATTGTTAGGTAGAGGGTTTGAAGTTGTGCAGATCTTCAAATTGCATTGCTGAAGAGGACATTACTGTTGCATTGCATTTCCCTACCCAGGAGTGGAATCGGCCACCTGTGAGGGCTGGGATGGAAAGGTATGAAGGAAGAATGATACATTCATCTGCAATCTGTGGGTTCCTCAGGTAGTTGCATGACAATGGTGCTGTGACGATCATGAAAGTGGTCCCTATGACCAGGTGGAATGAACAAGCCATGTAGCAAGAAACTCCCAACGGAGCGAGGCAGCAGACGGTCTTCAGAGGAAGAGCCCTGTCGACAAGTGTTTCGACCCTTTAAACTTCCTGAAACTCTCCGGGGGAGGGCCACGCCTGGTTAAAGTGGCCCTATGACGAGGAGGAATGAACAAGCCATGTGCACAACTCTTCGCTGGGTTACCAAAAAATCATAGCATGTACTTATATAGTAATAATGATAAGATTTAACATGTTTTGTCAACTTTTTGATTGATAATACATTTTGGAGATGTTCACCCCAAGTCGCTACAGAGCAGTGCCTGGAATTTGTCTGGCAGCTGTCACGCTTGGGAACATTCCCTCAGCTCTTGTGTGATAGGCTGGCTGCTGACTATGTTTGCAAAGGGACACCTACATTTACCTTCTCCGTTGCGGGAAGTCTAGCTTCATGGGTCAAGCTTCCAAAAGATTTCATTTTGTGTTGTACAGACTCCATGAAAACATGACCCTGTGCTGTATGTTGGTTGGTTGAACTCTGGGGGGGGTTGAGGGAGAGGCTGATCAACAGTATTTATCTTTGCAATTCATAAAAGGTGAAATAACTAAGGGCTTTACGATTAAAACTTGACTGCTTTCACTTTCACCAGCTCCAGTGATTTCAATGAGCTATGGCCTACAAAAGCTGAGAGGCTGTCAAATGGCATTCACCTGGAATACAGCTATGGAAGAATATAATAAATCGATCTTCCTAGTTTTATTTGATTTTCAGATTGAACTGTTAGCGCCTTGAGCATGCCCCAGTGTGAGATATGTATGTGCGCAATATTCATACATACGTATCAATTCACTCTATTGCCAAAACAGGAAGCATACAATTTTACAATATGCAAAATATGTGCACGCTCGGATGTTTAACCAGTTTACATGTTATGATGTAGGCCTATCCCAAAGCCAGTAACCTCCTACACTAAAATGGACACTGCTTTCGAGTCATTAATGCAACGTTGCGATCACCTTCCCCCTCTCGTACTAAAAAATGTTTTACATGCTGCTATCTAGGAATTGCATTTCAACTCATATGTGAAAGACTGTACTCCCTCCCTCCCTCCCTCCCTCCCTCCCTCCCTCCCTCCCTCCCTCCCTCCCTCCCTCCCTCCCTCCCTCCCTCCCTCCCTCCCTCCCTCCCTCCCTCCCTCCCTCCCTCCCTCCCTCCCTCCCTCCCTCCCTCCGTCCCTCCCTCCCTCCCTCCCTCCCTCCCTCCCTCCCTCCCACTCCCTCCCGCCCCCCCCCCCCCTCCCTCCTTTTCCCTCCATCTCTATCCTTCCCTCCAATCTGGCCGCCGCTCATCCCTTCTTCAAACTCTGCTTTTCTACCCCTCTTTCTCTTTCTGTATTCTGTATTCCAAACCTCACAGTTTACATACATCATCATATGGGTTGGCAGGTTAGTATTTTGATATATTTACTGTTCCAGGAGTCGTTTTCAGTGTTGTATTCGTTCAGCAATCCTCCTGTGGGTTCGGGGTAAGAATTGACCCACCGTGTCTCCCTACGCGATTCGTAAGAGGTGAATAACTAGGGACACCGTGACTTGCTTTGCGTTTACTCTAAACTATTCGAGTGATTTTCGTGCTCAATGGTCTTACATAGCCTACACAGGCTGATAGCACCATCCCTCCATCGTTCAGCAACCTTTGACAGCGCAGTGAATAATTCTTATGTACGCATGGTGTCTGGCAGGGAGAGAGCGCCATACGATTGGAGTGTCTGAAGATTGAATCCAGAACAACAAGGAAATGTTACCCCATCTTGGATCAATCTGTTTATACGTTGGAGATAACTATAGAATCACCCGATTGTCTTCGAATAACTAAATGGTTTATACTTCGGCTCTTATTTAAGAATCTTCCTTAACGTTACCTCTGACGAGTGACTTCAGATTTGCGTATGAATCCATATTTGGAGCCATTCGTGTTGAGTACTGCATTGCTGCAATAGAAAAAGCTTATCCTTGTTTCCAAGTGAATCCATTTTTGACTAGATTTTAATTTGATTTGATTTATTTGGCTCTGTTTGATTTGATTTGGTTTGGATCGGTTTGATTTGGGTTGCTTTGCTTTGCTTTGCTTTGCTTTGATTTGCTTTGCTTTGCTTTGATTTGATGAGACTTTACGGTCTGTCAGCCTCCAAAGGCTATTCAAGGCCAAAACCTGATATTTAAATAAAGTTGAAAATTAATTAAAATCAAGAAAGAAAAGCCAGAGAGCGCAAAAATATACGTACTAAATAATAAGCAAGAGAACGAATGTATAAGTTGAAAACAATAGTCACGAAAATGTACCGGAATCATGGATGATAGCGTCTAAACATTTTCAGAAAGAAAATCTACGTAAATTATGAAAACAAAAAATAGCTGAATCCCATTCAGCCTGTGCTGCACCAAAACCTCCCTGTTCTGCTGAAATACGGTACTGTGGTCTTTGTGCTTTGGGGGGTCTGCTCCAGTGGCACTCGCACAGCCGGTGTCGTAGAATATTTCGGAACCAGGATTAATCGGAACCGGTTCCCAAAAATCCTAGGATATTTCGGAACCATTCCGATTTATCCTGGCCCTGGTGAAAGGATATTTCGGAACCACCAGGATATTTCGGAACCACCTTCTAGATGCTTTCGTATGATTTTCTGAGTTTCTAGAAGGTTTCAAATCAGAGTGAAACAAACTACTACGCTAACAAAGAACAATTTACCTTGACCAAACGATGTTTAATGTATGTTGTTTTATTAAAGATGCTCAAGCAGCTACAGACTGCTTTTTAAGTACGAGTAATAATACATAAAGATTTTTACAGAACCTGTTGTTAAACTCCTTCTGGATTCTAAGTCACCTTGTCACATTTGTGTATACGGTTATACATATTAACTCTCTCTCTCTCTCTCTCTCTCTCTCTCTCTCTCTCTCTCTCTCTCTCTCTCTCTCTCTCTCTCTCTCTCTCTCTCTCTCTCTCCACCAACTGGTATAGAAGTGTTTCTGATACCGAGGCGGTGAGCTACCATAAGGTCATACCTGCGACGATGTATGAATATGCTATTCATGCCATTTCGATGGCCGTAATATAATATCTATTTTAACATTCCTGTACATATGAATATCTGAATGTTTTAACCTGATGTATGTCCATTATGGCCAAGCTTGGTTTTAGGCCGAGATCAAATCACTTCCCCCACTCCTCTCTCTCTCTCTCTCTCTCTCTCTCTCTCTCTCTCTCTCTCTCTCTCTCTCTCTCTCTCTCTCTCTCTCTCTCTCTCTCTCTCTCTCTCTCTCTCTCTCTCATGGGCTAATTCATTCAAAGTAGGCTGGCTTTCATGAGTTTAATAATAATAATAATAATAATAATAATAATAATAATAATGAATAGCATTTGTATAGCGCACTTCTGTACAACTCAATGCGCTGACATAACCACATTCACACGCAGACATTCATCAGCAAGCTTACCAACATAATACAACACATAATACAACTTACTGACCTGAGAATGGATACAACAACATACATGATCATGAGAAAAAACCTACAATCAAGCAAAAGCCAGTCGAAACATGTGAGTCTTCAGTTGCGACTTAAAAATAGGTAAAGTGGGTGCGTCACGCAGGCCAGTCGGCAGCGAGTTCCAGACAGAGGGGGCATTGAAACTAAAACTACGCTCACCAAAAGATTTTGCACTACGTTTTGGAATTTTGAGAAGCTTTTCATTAGTTGAGAAGAGATTTATTGCACAACCTCAGCAAAGTGTGAGAAACTCTTCACAATCTGTTTAGAAAAAGTCGTAAACTTAAAAAAAGTGTGTGTGTGTATGTGTGCGTGTGTGTGTGTGTGTGTGTATGTATGTGTGTGTGCGTGTGCATGTGCGTGTGAGTGTGTGTGTGTGTGTGTGTATGTGTGTGCGCGCGCACGCGCGCGTGTGTGTGTGTCGGTGGGTGGGTATGGGGGGAGGTGTCTGTGTGTGTGCGTGCGTATGTATGTGTGCGTGCGTGTGTGAGCGCGCGTGTGTGTATGCGTGTGCGTGCGTGCGTGTGTATACGTGTGTGTGTGCGCGCGGGTGTGTGTGTGTGAGTGCGTGCGTGTGCGTGTGTCTGAGTGTGTGTGTCTGAGCGTGTGCATGCGTGCGTGCGTGCGTGCGTGTGTGTGTGTGTGTGTGTGTGTGTGTGAGGGAAGGAAAATGCAAGCACAAACACAAGCAATTCTACACAATTCTTTAGCTACCCATAGTCTACAAATTCCCTTCACATTCTTCCGCAACAGAACACTTGTTTGCCACAGGCGTGGGAAAACTCACGCGCTGGAGTACAGTGAGTTGTGGGCTAATGACCTTCTAGACGGTTCCGAAATATCCTGGTGGTTCCGAAAAATCCTGCCACCAGGGCCAGGATAAATCGGAATGGTTCCGAAATATCCTTTCACCAGGGCCAGGATAAATCGGAATGGTTCCGATTTGTCCGGTTCCGAAATATCCTGTGACACCGGCCCCAAACAGCGCATTATATGCCAGAAGGAGGTGTCTTGTAAATCAAACTGCGGAAGACGTCAAGCCCATCAGGGCAGCATGTGTCTCCTCCGCATCCAAAGGGAAGCAGCTTCTGCAGCCTTTTGCAGCTTCCTTACCAGCGCATCTGCTTGTCTAGCTCTATGCACCCAGACTTTGAAGCACCACACGTAGGCCTAAACGTAGGTAGAAGGTGGAGCACCGGATTCCAGAAGACAAAACAAATAATGATCACAAAGAGCGTTGGGAACTGTTGGAATCTCAGGTTTGTTTTCATACTAAACCTGAGATTTCAACACCTCCCAGCGATCTTTGTGATCAATATTTGTTTTGTCAACACAAATAAAATATTAGTAAAATGCAGGCACATTCTGGCGGAAATCCCCGGATATTCTGCCCTTAATTTGACATGGCAGTGGAGTTGATGTAGGAGAGAGAAAAAAACTGGCTCGTTTATGTACGTCCACGTGTTTATCGGCGTAGTGTAAGTTTATCCTTCATCACGCTGTAAAATAACATGGACACAACGTCAAGCATTCCCCAGGGTCCAGCTCTGGTTGACATTCTGGCCGATCTATCTTTCCATGCATCGTAAACTGAAGAAAATGTGTACCGTGACATACATATTTATAGTGCGCTCATGCATATATATCACGGCACTGATGTATTATAAATGACAGGCGGATGTAGGCGAGCAAATTTCGATATTTGATTATGTGCGAGGCGCAGTGCCGTGGTTCTATCCCTTGAATGGGAGAAATCTGGGTTATTAGTTTCCGGTTAAAAAGAAGAAGAGGAAACAGAAAATGTACCATGACTTCGCTCTGTTCCGCTATCTTCCTTGCCCTAAAAGCCTGTTTAATCTTTCCAGCCATAAAAAAGCCACAAAAATGGGTACTTTACAAGAATTGCACCCTCCTCGTCGAACCAACCGCAAGTAGGCAATAACATTTCTATTTCTGGTTTTAATTCCAAAACAAGACAAGAGATCTTTTTTTTTTTACCTTCCCATTGTTCCCTTTCCTTGTTCCTATTATTTTTACTCCTTGCTCGAAACAGAACAGACAGACAGACAAAGACGTGGGGGTGTGTGCGCTGTGGGAGACCCGGACAGAGGACCAGACAGACAGACCAGACAGACAGACCAGAGAGACAGACCAGACAGACCAGATAGAGAGACCAGACAGACAGACCAGACAGACAGACCAGACACAGACAGACCAGACAGAGAGACCAGACAGAGAGACCAGACAGACAGACAGACAGACAGACAGACAGACAGACAGAGAGACCAGACAGGCAGACCAGACAGAGAGACCAGACAGAGAGACCAGACAGAGAGACCAGACAGACAGACCAGACAGAGAGACCAGACAGACAGACCAGACAGAGAGACCAGACAGAGAGACCAGACAGAAAGACCAGACAGACAGACCAGACAGACAGACCAGACAGAGAGACCAGACAGAGAGACCAGACAGACGAGACCAGACAGAGAGACCAGACAGAGAGACCAGACAGACAGACCAGACAGACAGACCAGACAGAGAGACCAGACAGAGAGACCAGACAGACAGACCAGACAGAGAGACCAGACAGAGAGACCAGACAGACAGACCAGACAGAGAGACCAGACAGAGAGACCAGACAGAGAGACCAGACAGACGAGACCAGACAGAGAGACCAGACAGAGAGACCAGACAGACAGACAGACAGACAGACCAGACAGAGAGACCAGACAGAGAGACCAGACAGACAGACCAGACAGACAGACCAGACAGACAGACCAGACAGACAGACAGACAGACCAGACAGACAGACCAGACAGACAGACCAGACAGACAGACCAGACAGACAGACAGACAGACAGACCAGACAGACAGACAGACAGACAGACAGACCAGACAGAGAGACCAGACAGACAGACCAGACAGACAGACCAGACAGACAGACCAGACAGAGAGCAGACCAGACAGACAGACCAGACAGAGAGACCAGACAGAGAGACCAGACAGACAGACCAGACAGACAGACCAGACAGACAGACAGACAGACAGACCAGACAGAGAGACCAGACAGAGAGACCAGACAGACAGACCAGACAGACAGACCAGACAGAGAGACCAGACAGACAGACCAGACAGACAGACCAGACAGACCAGACAGAGAGACCAGACAGACAGACCAGACAGAGCAGACAGACAGACCAGACAGAGAGACCAGACAGACCCGGAAGCAGAGGGGGAGAAAAAGGAGGAGAATTCGAGACAGACAGACCAGACAGACAGGACCAGACAGACAGACCAGACAGAGAGACCAGACAGAGAGACCAGACAGAGAGACCAGACAGAGAGACCAGACAGAGAGACCAGACAGACCAGACAGAGAGACCAGACAGACAGACCAGACAGACCAGACAGAGAGACCAGACAGAGAGACCAGACAGACAGACCAGACAGACCAGACAGAGAGACCAGACAGAGAGACCAAGACAGACCAGACCAGACAGGACGAGACAGACAGACAGACCAGACAGAGAGACCAGACAGAGAGACCAGACAGAGAGACCAGACAGACAGACCAGACAGAGAGACCAGACAGAGAGACCAGACAGACAGACCAGACAGAGAGACCAGACAGAGAGACCAGACAGAGAGACCAGACAGAGAGACCAGACAGAGAGACCAGACAGAGAGGACAGACAGAACAGACACGGGATGGATAGGAGCCATAGGAGTGATCAGGATATGTAGCAGATCGACACGAAGACGAGACCCATGACAGAGAAGACAGAGGCAGAAGAGGTGGATAGGGACCAGTTTTTGAGCAGAGGAGACCAGCGCAGACGCAGTCTGACGACCAGGACAGACAGACCATACAGAGAGGGAAGAAGGTAAGCAGACAAGGATGAAGACCGAGACAGGAGCCAGACAGTTTGAGACTGCGGAGAGGAACCAGATCAAGGGTATTTTCGGGGGTGTGTCACCTGAGCCAGGGAAAAGACGAGGAGACCAGGACAAGACGAAGACCAGACAGAGAGGCTTGGAGGTTTGTTGCATGGAGGATGCAGGTGACTGAGGGAGGCACAGACAGACGACCAGACATGAGAGGTAGGTACGCAAGGAATCAGGGAGAACAGACCAGGACTAGAAAGAGCACAGGAGACCGGAAGTTGAGGTGTGGATGGTAGAGACCAGAGTGCGTCGGGAGGAGAGTCAGGACTGAGGGGGTTGGTAGTACGGGCACGGGAGCAACTTTGTAAAATATTTGAGAGGATGGCAGATGCTGACGGGAAGACGACCAGGTGATCATAGAGAGACCGAAGACGGAGACAGGACAGACTAGACAGACCAGAGTCAGATGAGGACAAATGACAAGTGCTTATGGAGAAAGATGAGCCAGACGCAAGACGGAAGAGCCACGAGACAGATTACGGAAGTACCAGAGGATGAAAGGGAGAGCAAGAGACCCCCAGGACAGGAGAGAAAAGGCAGAGTGGGATTTATAGGGAGGACCCTAGCGAAGGACAGACTGGAAGGGCCCAGAAGGGGAAAAGAGACTGAGTCAGAAAGCAGAGCCTGACGTTGGAACCAGTACAGATGGGAGGAGGTGATCTCTAGAGCAAGAAAGAACGAATGAAGAGGAAACGAGAGAAGACCAGACTCGAAGGGAAAGGCCAGGGGAACCAGGAACAGAGCAAAGACATGGAAGGAGCAAGTGACATGGAAGACCAGACAGACAGAACCTAGACAGGAGGGACAGAGACAAGTCAGGACAACCAGACCAGAAAGACAATGGAACGGAGGAGGGCCAGACTAAGGGGAGGGAAGCGGACCAGAGCAAGAACAGACCAGACAGACCACGAGAGCAGCGCGGGTACCAGACCGACAATATCCAGGAACAGGCGAGATAAGCAGGAACAATGGGAAACAGGGAAG
>JAWQFJ010011547.1:0-22734 GCA_034096865.1 Theodoxus fluviatilis
TAAAGGCTGCAGTACCTACTAAAGACTGCAGTATCTACTAAAGGCTGCAGTACCTAGTGGAAGCTGCAGTTCCTACTGAAGGCTGCAGTACCTACTGGAAGGTGCAGTATCTACTGACAGCTGCAGTGCCTAATGAATGCTGCCGTTCCTATTGAAGGCTGCAATATCTTCTGGAGGCTGCAGTACCTACTGGAAGGCTCAGTACCTGCCGGAAGCTGCAGTTCCTACTGAGGACTGCAGTACCTACTGGAGGCTGCAGTACCTACTGAAGGTTGCAGTGCCTACTGGAAGCTGCAGTGCCTACTGGAAGCTGCAGTTCCTTGTGAAGGCTGCAGTATCTACTAAAAGGTGCAGTTCCTACTGGAGGCTAAAGTTCTTACTGGAAGCTGCGGTTCCTACTGGAGACTGCAGTGCCCTACTGAAAGCTGCAGTTCTTACTGGAAGCTGCAGTTCTTACTGAAAGCTGCAGGTCTTACTGAAGACTGCAGTACCTACTGAAGGCTGTTGTATCTACTGGAGGCTGCAGTTCTCATTGGCGTCTGCAGTTCTTACTAGAGGCTGCAGTTCTTACTGCAAGAGGCAGTTCTTATTGGAGGCTCCAGTTCCTACTGGAGGCTAAAGTTCTTACTGGAAGCTGCGGTTCCTACTGGAGACTGCAGTACCCTACTGAAAGCTGCAGTTCTTACTGGAAGCTGCAGTTCTTACTGGAGGCTGCAGTACCTACTGAAGGCTGCAGTATCTACTGGAGGCTGCAGTTCTTATTGGCGGATGCAGTTCTTCCTGGAGGCTGCAGTTCTTCCTGAAAGAGGCAGTTCTTATTGGAGGCTGCAGTACCTACTGGAAGCTGCTATACCTACTGAAGACTGCAGTACTTAATGAGGGCTGCAGTTCTTACTGGAGGCTGCAGTACCTACTGAAGGTTGCAATTCTTACAGGAGGATGCAGTTCTTACTAGAGGCTGCAGTACCTACTGAAGGCTGCAGTATCTACCGGAGGATGCAGTATCTACTGGAGGCTGCAGTATCAACTAGAGGCTGCAGTGTCACCTGGAGGCTGCATTTCTTTCTGGAGGCTGCAGTACCTATTGGAGGCTGCAGTATCTACTGAAGGCTGCAGTATCTACTGGAGGCTGCAGTATGTACTGGAGGCTACAGTTCTTACTGGAGGCTACATTTCTTACTGGAGACGGCAGTACCTACTGGAGGCTGCAGTATCTACTGAAGGCTGCAGTTCTTACTGGAGGGTGCAGTATGTTCCAGGTCTTACTGGAAGCTAAATTTCTTAATGGAGGCCGCAGTACCTACTGGAGGCTGCAGTACCTACTGGAGGCTGCAGTACCTACTGAAAGTTTCAATTTTTACTGGATGCTGCAGTACCTACTGGAGGCTGCAGTTCTTACTGGAGGCTGCAGTACCTACTGGAGTCTGCAGTTCTTACTGGAGTCTGCAGTACCTACTGAAAGTTTCAATTTTTACTGGATGCTGCAGTACCTACTGGAGGCTGCAGTTCTTACTGGAGGCTGCAGTACCTACTGGAGTCTGCAGTTCTTACTGGATGCTGCAGTACCTACTGGAGGCTGCAGTTCTTACTGGAGGCTGCAGTTCTTACTGGAGGCTGCAGTACCTACTGGAGTCTGCAGTTCTTACTGGAGGCTGCAGTACCTACTGAAGGCTGCGGTTCTTACTGGAAGCTGCAGTACCTACTGAGAGTTTCAATTTTTACTGGATGCTGCAGTACCTACTGGATGCTGCAGTACCTACTGGAGGCTGCAGTTCTTACTGGAGGCTGCAGTACCTACTGGAGTCTGCAGTTCTTACTGGAGTCTGCAGTTCTTACTGGAGGCTGCAGTACCTACTGGAGGCCGCAGTTCTTACTGGAAGCTGCAGTTCTTACTGGAGGCTGCAGTTCTTACTGGAAGCTGCAGTTCTTACTGGAAGCTGCAGTTCTTACTAGAGTCTGCAGTTCTTACTGGAGGCTGCAGTGCCTACTGGAGGCTGCAGTTCTTATTGGACGCCGCAGTACCTACTGAATGATGCAGTTCCTTCTGAAGGCTGCAGTTTCTACTGAGGGCTGCAGTATCTACTGAAGGCTTTAGTACCTACTGGAAACTGTGGTACTTACTGGAGTCTGCAGTATCTACTGGAGGCTGCAGTTCTTATTGGCGGCTGCATTTCTTCCTGGAGGCATCAGTTCTTCCTGAAAAAGCAGTTCTTACTGGAGGCTGCAGTACCTACTGAACGCTGCCGTACCTACTGGAGGCTGCAGTTTTTACTAAAAACTGCAGTACCCACTGACGCTGCAGTACTTACTGGAGGCTGCAGTTTTTACTGGAGGCTGCAGTACCTACTAGAGACTACAATTCTTACTGGGGGCTGCAGATCTTACTGGAGGCTTCAGTTCTTACTGGAGGCTGCAGTACCTACTGGAGGCTGCAGTTTCTACTGGGCGCCGCGGTTTCTACTGGAAGCTGCAGTACCTACTGGACGCCGCACTTCCTACTGGAAGCTACAGTACCTACTACTGGCTGCAGTACCTACTGAAGGCTGCAGGACCTACTAGAGGCTGCAGTACATACTGGAGGCTGCAGTTCTCACTGGACGCCGCAGTTTCAACTTGAGGCTGCAGTACCTACTGAAGGCTGCAGTATCTACGAGATGCTGCAGTACATACTGGAGGCTGCAGTAGCTACTGGAGGCTGCAGTACTACTGAGGCTGCAATACCTACTGGAGGGAACAGTGCCTACTGGAGACTGCAATACCTACTGAGGCTGCAGTCCCTACTGGACCCCACAGTTCCTTCTGGAGGCTGCAGTACCTACTGAGGCTCAGTACCTACTGACCCAGCATTCCTTCTGGAGGCTGCGTACCTACTGGCGACTGCATTACCTACTGAAGGCAGCAGTACCTACTGGACCCCGCAGTTCCTTCTGGAGGCTGCAGTACCTACTGGCGGCTGCAGTACATACTGAAAGCAGCGGTACCTACTGGAGTCTGCAGTATCTACTGGATGCCGCAGTTCTTACTGAAAGCTGCAGTACCTACTAAAGGCTGCATTACTTACTGGAGACTGCAGTACCTACTGAAGGCTGCAGTACCTACTGGACCCCACAGTTCCTATTAGAGATTGAGATTGTAGTGCCTACAGGAGGCTGCAGTACCTACTGAAGGCTGCGGTACCTAGTAAAAGCTGCCGTACCTACCGGAAGCTGCAGTACCTACTGGACACCGCAGTTCCTACATGAGGCTGCAGTTCTTACTGGCCACCGCAGTTCCTTCTGGAGACTGCAGTACCTAGTGGAAGCTGAAGCTGTAGTACCTACTGGAGGCTGCAGTACCTACTGGAGGCTGCAGTATCTAGTGGAAGCTGCCGTACCTACTGGAAGCTGCAGTACCTACTGGAGGCCGCTGTTCCTAGTGGAGGCTGCAATACCCTCTGAAACCTGCAGTGACTACTGAAGATGCAGTGACTACTAAAGCTGCAGTGACTACTGGAAGCTGCAGTTACTAATGGAAGCTGCAGTTACTACTGGAAGCTGCAGTGACTACTGGAAGCTGCAGTGACTACTGGAAGCTGCAGTGACTACTGGAACCTGCAGTGACTACTGGAAGCTACAGTGACTACTGGAAGCTGCAGTGACTACTGGAAGTTGCAGTGACTACTGGAAGCTGCAGTGACTACTGGAAGCTGCAGTACCTACTGGAGGCTGCAGTACCTACTGGAGGCTGCAGTACCTACTGGAGGCTGCAGTACCTACTGGAGGCTGCAGTACCTACTGGAGGCTGCAGTACCTACTGGAGGCTGCAGTACCTACTGAAAGCTGCAGTACTACTGGAGGCTGCAGTACCTACTAGAGGCTGCAGTACCTACTAGAGGCTGCAGTACCTACTAGAGGCTGCAGTACCTACTGAAGGCTGCAGTACCTACTAGAGGCTGCAGTACCTACTAGAGGCTGCAGTACCTACTGGAAGCTGCAATACCTACTGAAAGCTGTAGTGACTACTGGAGGCTGCAGTACCTACTGGAGGTTGCAGTTCCTAGTGGAGGCTGTAGTACCTGCTGGAGGCTGCAATACCTACTGAAAGCTGCAGTGACTACTAAAAGCTGCAGTGACTACTGAAAGATGCAGTGACTACTGGAAGATGCAGTGACTACTGGAAGATGCAGTGACTACTGAAAGATGCAGTGCCTACTGGAAGCTGCAGTACCTACTGGAGGCTGCAGTACCTACTGGAGGCTGCAGTACCTGCTGGAGGCTGCAGTACCTACTGGAGGCTGCAGTACCTACTGGAGACTGCAATACCTATTGAAAGCTGCAGTGACTACTGGAAGATGCAGTGACTATTGGAAGCTGCAGTACCTACTGGAAGCTGCAGTACCTACTGGAGGATGCAGTACCTAGTGGAGTTTGGAGTTCCTAGTGGAGGCTGTAGTACCTGCTGGAGGCTGCAATACCTACTGAAAGCTGCAGTGACTACTAAACGCGGCAGTGACTACTGGAAGGTGCAGTGACTACTGGAAGCTGCAGTGACTACTGGAAGCTGCAAAGACTACTGAAAGATGCAGTGACTACTGGAAGCTGCAGTGACTACTGGAAGCTGCAGTGTCTACTGGAAGCTGCTGTGACCACTGGAAGCTGCATTGACTACTGGAAGCTGCAGTGACTACTGAAAGCTGCAGTGACTACTGGAAGCTGCAGTGACTACTGGAGGCTGCAGAGACTACTGGAAGCTGCAGTGACTACTGAAGCTGCAGTGACTACTGGAAGCTGCAGCGACTACTGGAGGCTGCATTGCCTAGTGGAAGCTGCAGTGACTACTGGAAGCTGCAGTGACTACTGGAAGCTGCAGTGACTACTAGAAGCTGCAGTGACTACTGGAAGCTGCAGTGACTACTGGAAGCTGCATTGACTACTGGAAGCTGCATTGACTACTGGAAGCTGCAGTGACTACTGGAAGCTGCAGTGACTACTGGAAGCTGCAGTGACTACTGGAGGCTGCAGTGACTACTGGAAGCTGCAGTGACTACTGGAAGCTGCAGTGACTACTGGAGGCTGCAGTGACTACTGGAAGCTGCAGTGACTACTGGAAGTTGCAGTGACTACTGGAAGCTGCAGCGACTACTGGAAGCTGCAGTACCTACTGGAGGCTGCAGTACTATTGGAGGCTGCAGTGACTACTGGAGGCTGCAGTACCTACTGGAGGCTGCAGTACCTACTGGAGGCTGCAGTACCTACTGGAGGCTGCAGTACCTAGTGGAGGCTGCAGTACCTGCTGGAGGCTGCAGTGACTACTAAAGCTGCAGTGACTACTAAAGCTGCAGTGACTACTGGAGACTGTAGTACCTACTGGAGGTTGCAGTACCTAGTGGAGGCTGTAGTACCTACTGGAGGCTGCAGTACCTACTGGAGGCTGCAGTACCTACTGGAGGCTGCAGTACCTACTGGAGGCTGCAGTACCTACTGGAGGCTGCAGTACCTACTGGAGGCTGCAGTACCTACTGGAGGCTGCAGTACCTACTGGAGGCTGCAGTACCTACTGGAGGCTGCAGTACCTAGTGGAGGCTGTAGTACCTACTGGCGGCTGCAGTACCTGCTGGAGGCTGCAATACCTACTGAAAGCTGCAGTGACTACTGGAAGCTGCAATTACTACTGGAGGTTGCGGTCATATGGAGGCTGTAGTACTACTGGAGCTGCAGTACCTACTGGAGGCTGCAGTACCTGCTGGAGGCTGCAATACCTACTGAAAGCTGCAGTGACTACTGGAGGCTGCAGTACCTACTGGAGGTTGCAGTTCCTAGTGGAGGCTGTATTACCTGCTGGAGGCTGCAATACCTACTGGAAGCTGCAGTGATTACTGGAAGCTGCAGTGACTACTAGAAGCTGCAGTGACTACTGGAAGCTGCAGTGACCACTGGAAGCTGCATTGACTACTGGAGGCTGCAGTGACTACTGGAAGCTGCATTGACTAGTGGAAGCTGCAGTGACTACTGAAAGCTGCAGTGACTACTGGAGGCTGCAGTGACTACTGGAAGCTGCAGTGACTACTGGAAGCTGCAGTGACTACTGGAGGCTGCAGTGACTACTGGAAGCTGCAGTGACTACTGGAAGCTGCAGTGACTACTGGAGGCTGCAGTACCTACCAGACGCCGGAGTATCTTCTGGCGGCTGTAGTTTTTACTGGACACCGCAGTTTCTACTGCAGGTTGCAGGTCTTATTGGAGATTGCAGTACCTAGTGCAGGTGGCAGTGCCTACTGGAATCTGCCGTACCTGCTGGAGGATGCCGTACCTACTGGAAGCTGCAGTGACTACTGGAGGCTGCAGTACCTAGTGGAGGCTGCAGTACCCACTGGAGGCTGCAGTACCTAGTGGAGGCTGCAGTACCCACTGGAGGCTGCAGTACCTACTGGAGGTTGCAGTACCTAGTGGAGGCTGCAGTACCTACTGGAGGTTGCAGTACCTACTGGAGGCTGCAGTACCTACTGGATGCTGCAGTAACTAGTGAAGGCTGCAGTACCTAGTGGAACCTGCAGTACCTACTGGGGGCTGCAGTACCTAGTGGAGGTTGCAGTACCTAGTGGAAGCTGCAGTGACTACTGGAGGCTGCAGCACCTAGTGGAGGCTGCAGTACCTACTGGAGGCTGCAGTACCTACTGGAAGCTGCAGTTCCTAGTGGAGGCTGCAGTACCTACTGGAAGCTGCAGTACCTACTGGAGGCTGCAGTACCTACTGGAGGCTGCAGTTCCTAGTGGAGGCTGCAGTACCTACTGGAGGCAGCAGTACCTAATGGAAGCTGCAGTACCTGCTGGAGGCTGCAGTACCTACTGGAACCTGCAGTTCTTACTGGTCGTCGCAGTTTTTACTGGAAGCTGCAGTACCTAGTGGAGGCTGCCTGCCTTGTCCCTAGCTCCATAAACACGGTTTGTCTTTCCGGGACATTGCTTCCTATCACGCACAGTCTTCTCCACGAAGTCAGATGAGGGATAAGAGACATTCCTTCGGGAGCGGAGTGCAATCGCGAAAAAGAGGATGAATGTATTTTGTCTGCGTTCCCTCCCATAAGGACTTGCAATGAAAAACAGACGAAGTGAAGCTGCCTTTGTCCACTCATCGATTTTCTCCCTTCGGTGCTTCTTCTGTGATTTAATCATCTTCGAATGATAAAGAATTGTGTGTGGAATGTTTTTCCATTCTGTCATCGTTGTATTTTTTTCATGAGCCCTTGTTATCATTTTTTCATTTGTGTCTTAACAAGGCGATTGTGGATGCAAATTTCGCCTTGATTCATTTACATTTGTGCTCTGGGACTTGGAGGTGGGAGAAGCATATGAATCAATACGAATACAATAAAATTTCCCAAAGGACACATGAGTGAAAGAAAAGATAAAGAATGCAACAGGAATGATCACAGATGCCTACAAAAGGCTTCATAACCATTCGCCATCACGAAGGCAGCTTCTCGTGCTGATGTGGTTAAGTTTACCCATGTGTGTATGTGTGTGTGTGTGTTTGTATGTGTGTGTATGTTTGTGTGTGTGTTTGTATGTGTGTGTGTATGTGTGTGTGTGTTTGTATGTGTGTGTATGTGTGTGTGTGTGTTTGTATGTGTGTGTACGTTTGTGTTTGAGTGTGTGTATGTGAGTGTGTGTGTGTGTATGTGTAAAGTATGTGTGTGTGCGTATGTGTGTGTGATTATGTGTGTATGTGTATGTTTATTAGCGTATGCATGTATAATGAATGTATGTGTAAGTATGTGTGCGTGTCCGCGCGCGCGCCTGCGTGTATGTATGTGTGCATGCGTGAGTGTGTGTGTGTGTGTGTGTGTGTGCGTGTGTGTATATGTGTTTGTGCTTGCGTGCGTGTGTGCGTGTCTGTGTGCGTGTGTGTGTGTGTGTGTGTGTGTGTGTGTGTGTGTATGTGTGTGTGTGTATGCGTGCTTGTGTATGAGTGCTTGCATGCATGTGCGTGCGTGTGTTTCCTTATGAGTGCGTGCGTGTTCGCGTGTGTGCATGTGCTTGTCGCGATGCGTGTGTGTGTGTGCGCGCACGCGCACGCGCACGTGTGCGTCTGTGTGTGTGTGTGTGTGTCCGTGTGCGTATGTGTGTGTGTATGTGTGTGTGTGTGTGTGTGTGGTACACGTGTATATGAGTGAGTAAGTATGAATATGTGTGTATGTGCATGCATCACATCGTGTGTGTGTGTGTGTGTGCGTGCGCGCGCGCGCATTATTTGTGTATGTGGTGTGTATGTGTGCGTCTTTGGTGTGGTGTGTGTGTATGTGTGTGTGTGTGTGCGCGTATGCGTGCGTGTGTGTCTGAGTATTGCGAGTGCGCGAGCGTGTGTATGTGTGTGTGTGTGTGTGCGTGCGCGCGCGCGCATTATTTGTGTATGTGGTGTGTATGTGTCGTCTTTGGTGTGGTGTGTGTGTATGTGTGTGTGTGTGTGTGTGTGCGCGTATGCGTGCGTGTGTGTCTGAGTATTACGAGTGCGCGAGCGTGTGTATGTGTGTGTGTGTGTATGTGTGTGTGTGGATATATCTAAGTGCCGGGGTCGGGTGTACAGTTACTGAAAAGAAGAGTAGAAGACAAGCAACCGACTGTTTCTTTCATGAGCATCGGCGGCAGTACAACCCCCAAACGGCCCTCTTCAGGGCCAGACTTGCTCATGAAAGAAACAGTCGGTTGCTTGTCTTCTACTCTTCTTTTCAGTATGTGTGTGTGTGTGTGTGTGTGTGTGTGTGTGTGTGTGTGTGTGTGTGTGTGTGTGTGTGTGTGTGTGTGTGTGTGTGAAAGTGTGTGTGTGAAAGTGTGTGTGTGTGTGTGTGTGTGTGTGTGTGTGTGTGTGTGAGTGCGTGTGTGTGTGTGTGTGTGTGTGTGAGTGTGTGTGTGTGTGTGTGTGTGTGTGTGTGTGTGTGTGACCACGCGCGCGTGCGAGTGTATGTGCGTGTATGTATGCGTGTGTATGCGTGGGAGTGTATGTGTGCGAGTATATATGTGTGAGTGTATGTGTGTGCGAGTGTTTGTGTGCAAGGTGTGTGTGTGTGTGTTTGTGTGTGGTTGTGTGTGTGTTGTGTGTGTGTGTGTGTGTGTGTGTGTGTGTGTGTGTGTGTGTGTGTGTGTGTGTGTGCGAGTGTATGTGTGCAAGTGTGTGTGTGTGTGTGTGTGTGTGTGTGCGTTGTGTGTGTGTGTGTGTGTTTGTGTGTGTGTGTGCGCGCACGCGCATGTGTGTGTGTGTGTGTGTGTGTGTGTGTGTGAATTTGTATGTCTCTGTGTGTGCGTGCCCGCTATTGTGGTGTGAGTGTATGTGTATTTAAATATACGAAGAGAAAGGTATAGGTAGGTAGGCGTACATCAGATACTGATCGTGGTCGACAACGAAAAGAAGCACACAAAGTTTCTGCTCGTAGAGACTTCATCAGTTGGTCACGCCGCCACCTTCCTTTGTATGTTTTTAAAATAGTTTAATATTCAATACACTATGCATAGGTGAAATATATTGATGCATACGCTGGAATCGACATCAACGACCCAAAATGCAATACTTTCCACAATCTGAGACTTGTTGTACTAATGGCAATAGAGACACAATAAAGTGATTATTTCATCATTGTCATAGAATGGTGGGAGACGTGAAAACAACCACTATTAATTAAGTTTCGTGGCAACAGGCGACGCATACAACGAAGAGATGAGGCAAATTGGCTTTAAATGGTGAAATCAGAGCACAATGACATTTTCAAATGTTTGTATTTAGATGTTAAAGACAACGAACAGCGATAAAAGGGAGTGCAGTCTAAAACAAAAACATCTCAGGCGGAACACATTCATATTTTGTCTTTGCAATGCAAGCGACTTTAAAAGAAAAATGTGTATGGTCTGTATTCCATGTGCCATGGTCTCCAGCATTCGGATGTTTTAAAAGTGTAGGCATTATGTTGACATCTTGTACGCTGTCAGTGACACTTTCATCATAAGTATACAGGGAATGTTCTCTCTGTCTCTGGTTTACGTGCAGACACTACCTTACGTATCAGAACAGGCACTCACACCTGCGAATTCTTTCTAATCTTTAGCGGGTCAAGTGGAACTCCAACTGCGGGAAAAGAGAGCGGCCAAGGTTACGTGGACGGAACATCTTCAGCTTTGTAGAGGGATGGATAATTCAGGCAAGGCAATCTAACTTACCGCGCCACTGCAATCGGACCATTAATTACCCATCGCCACCCCCACCCCCTTTCCCCCCCCCCCCCCCCCCTTTTCCGCATGGAATGCGAGGTCCCAGCAAAGGCACCGCAGACAGGACTCAAGCGTTGATTGCCCTGACAGGCACACCTCGCAATGATAACAACAGTAATGATGATATTAATCATAGTACTGATCATAGTAAGGATCATCATAATAATCATTAATCATAATATTAATCATACTACTATTACTTCCCCTAGTACCACCACCACTACTATTAATAGTATTGATAATAACAACAACAGCAACAAGCTTTTGTTCCACGAATATTTTGCAATTCAAATTAGCCTTGCGGACTTTCACCCCTGATCGCTGCAGAACATTGCCCGGTACACGTTTCGCGGCGTGCAGTCGCACCCTGGGATCGTACCCCGGGCTTCCGCGTGAGAGCGGGATTGTCTGCTGACTGTGCGGTGCAGCTAAGCATATCACATAATAGCTCAACGTAACATAATACACAGGAGTCACTGGAGCAGGCCCCAAAAGGCCAGCAGCCACAGATTCCATGTGATGAGTGGGCCATCGAGCTTAATTCTGCGGCCATACGAGCGTTATGTTACACTTCACAGCAAAATGTAACACGACAAAACATGCCGTTTTATAACGAAACGAAACGTAACAAAACTGAACACGTGGGTGGACAACTGGGTCAGGGCCGAGAGAGGGCACGGAGTCTGCACGAGCTGCATCATGCGTCGCGTCGGCATGACCTTGCCCGTGATGTTAAATCAGTCTGCGACGGGGAGTTTGGGAGTGCCAGTCCCAACAGCCGCGAACGCAATTCTTCATCACATCACAAAAGCCTCTGATATTTCATGACAAGCCCTGGGCTGGCTGCAGCTTTGCGCACCACTGCTGTCACGCACGCATCGCCATTGCGTCACTTCCCGTTCTCACGTCATCAGTTACACACGCGTCCACTCGCAAGCGAGCGCATTAATTTTTCGCGAGGGGTCAAAGCCTTGCCCAGTGGGTCGTGGGCTGCGAACGGAGTGGAGGATTTCGGTGCAGCCCTGTGTTGACACTTGCTGGGTACAGGTCGATGTCAGGGGACGCTACTCTCATCCATGTTTGCAGGTGACCGAGTTTCTAGCCAGCAGGACCCGATGGTATCGGCATGGCGGCCACAGCTGTGTGGGCTTGCAGGCAGAGACGTGACAAATAGAATGGTGGCAAGTGTTCATATCTTCTCACTGTTTAGTCATAGATTTTTGATAGTTGACACAAGGGCTGGCTGAGTAATTGTCGTGGGGCGTCTTTCGTTTTTGATGTTAGCGAAGCTCGGGTAATTTGAACTGGCAATATTTGCGTGGATGCAGGTAGACCCCTGCGTCATTTCCTCTCATGCAGATTGCGAACTCAAAAAATGTATGTAGAATGAAGGCCAGACTGTATGCATCATTTCATGTTTGAAGTGTATGAACAGAAAATGGAATGAAGTGAACGTGATTATCAGGGTTACAACTGGGCATCCTTCCATTGATATATCATTTCAGACGTTGTAGTTGCAAGCTGGGCCGAAGTCTATTGTTAGCCCTGATCGAGACGTAATTCACCAGTGTATTCAACACTTTAAAATGTGCTGTTTTGCACACACTGGTCAGTTAGTCTCAATGATACAAAAATTTGTTTCCAATTAACAACTCCGAATAACTGAATACGCACTGCACACTACGAAACAGAACGACGACATTTTTGGGGAAAAGTTTTTCAAGAGGGAAAGCGCATATCGATTTGCTTTCGGATATTTATTTTCTCGATGAGATAATAGAAAGTGACTGTGCACTTTAGTGCATTTTAGGGTAATGTGTTGACATAACAAAGACAGGAAAGTTAACACCTTGGGAATAGTTGCGTGCACCGTAACGTGTTCTGGAGACAAAGAAAGGAGGTAAGTATAAATGACAGGTCCTCATTTTTCTGTACTTTGTAGCACGCATTCACAGGACGTCTGTCAGTGATGTTGTCGCGTGGGCGCGACAGGTATGGTGATTAAAGGAATAATGAGGGGGGTGATAAATTGAGTAGACACCGCGTTCCGCTCAAAAACCAAGGTTAGGGTCAGAGTTCACCATAGAATGGGGCGGAAAGTTCTCAGCAAGGGGTACAAGCTGAGGGTGACTATTTTATTTGGGGTTATCAACTTGTCCAGCACGGGCCGAGCCGTGATTACATTGTCAGGGGAATACCGATTGACCCAGCACGGGCTGGGGGTCAATTAGAATGTAAGCTCCCTGATTGGTGCGCACTACCGCGCGAGGGAGGTTTCTCGTTTTGGAAGGTGCTAAAACGAGGTTCAATTATTCATCGTGTTGGATGAGAGGTAGACGTGCGAGCTTGGTGCTCCGCGTATCGAAGAAACCACTGGAGTGGGTTTTTGGTTGCGAATGTCGGAATTCGCAAATCTTGCCTTGGAGGTTAGGCCAGCCTGCCAGGAAGATTCCGAGAATGAGTCTTGAACCGGACGGGAGGATTTTTGTCGACGTGTTTCCACAGCCTTCGTGGGGTAAGGGCCGAATTCTTGCTTCTTTCGTTTGCCATGTGGGAAATGACCGTTTGGGATGACGGCGGGAAAGAATTCAATTACTGGGACAAAAATGAATAAGCTAAAAATAAGGGACTCGTTTCTTTGGTAGAAGCGATAAACTCCATTTACATTGAGTTGTAAATTCGTGTAATCTCGTTTAACGTCTGGATAGTTTAAACGAGGCGTTCTCATGGGGAGGGGAAACGGGGAGAGGGTTTCTCTGAACACGTGGGTCAAGGGCGGTCGCCCTGTTTCTAGTAATTCTTTGAAAGAGTTCATGGGAGGAGAAAATATTAGCTTATTAGTCTAGGCCGTTGTGTTACAGGCTTTGTAGGGTAGCCGAGTCTTGTGGATGACCGCTGCTACGACGTGGATGATGATGGATGGTGGATCAGAACTCTACCGTCCCCGCCGAGTTTCTGAGGGTCCTACTTACGGCGCCAGGTGGAACGCTGGCGTGGGTCGACATGCTGTTCTTCAAGTGCACTGGAGTGTGCTGGTTTCCTCAACGTTGGCGTCCTGGGTTGCAAGTATTTCTCGTGTAGTAAGCTTAGTCTAGCTCAGGGAGTGGACTGTGAGAATCCCAGGGGGAAATTTGTGTGTTTCTGACTTACTACAGACTTCGTCTTTCTTCTAACTGTGGGTGCAGCAGAAGACAGCGAGGGGGCACGGAGACAATCTGTGTAACAGGTATCGCTCAGGGGAGTGTTTTCCTTTCACGTACGCAAGTAGTGAAGAAAGAGAGATGGGGACTGTAATCTCTCCCTGCACTGGGGATGTGTGGGTAGTCTAACTCTACTGGACTGGGAGTGGGACACTTCTAAAGAGTGGACTGGAATTCTGGGGAAGGAATTCAACTCGGACTGGAAGCCCGAGCGGACAGCAAGGGGGGTTTGAACTTCTGTACTTTCATACCTGTGAGGGGGTGGAAGCTACTGGTAGGTTGCAACGGGTGGACATTGCAACGGAACTGTGTGAGAAACGTGTTGATTCACTTGTTGGATGAGGTTTTTCACGCTGTGTCAAGTGGACTGGACTGTGGGTAATCTTGCTGGTGTTTATGGACTTGTGTTGAATGAGTGTGGCAGAGCTCGTGAACTTGGGCGGAGCCAAGAGGTCAGCGAGTACGGGTTCTCATTCACGTTTGCATTGCAGCTTGCGTAGCCCCATTGTTTAGAGTGGGGACGTTTTTGATTGGCTGGAGCCGGGAGGAGCAGGCGTGCAGGCGCGGGCTGGAGCGAGGAGGCTTTGTTATTGTTTGGCGTGGCCTGTGGTCTGGGGTCAGGCCGGGCTGCGCTGACTCTTACTCAGGGGTGGAGTGAGAGGGGGAGCGAGACGGGGTATCTCTTTGTGGGGTTGTTGATTTCTGAGCGTGCTCTGCTCAGGTTTAAGAAAGTGTTTACCTTTTCAGGGAAGGGAAAGGACATTTCTTGTGAAGTTTTGGATTGAACTTGAGTATTTTCTTCCAAATTGGGATTTGTGGAGAAAATTGTAGGGGAGTTTCCTTGGTGGATGTTTATGCTTGTTTGAGTCTATTTGGGGACTTAGCTGAAAAAGGGTGGTCGTATACCTTTTGGGAGCTGGAAGTGTTTATGGGGGATTTTATTGAATGGATTGTTGTTGTACTGACTAGGACAGTCACAACGAGTGGTGGGAAGAGGACTTTTGGAGAAGTTCCAGGAACCTTTTTTCTCTGTTTTGTGAAAACAGGAGGTCGGATGGTGTTTGTGTTTTCTTGGATTCATGATGTCAACTTAACACGTTACCGGTAACGTTGTGGGTTTTGTTGCTTATGATCCTTGCTTTGGAGTTTTGACTTGGTGTACCTTGTTGAAGGTTGGTTGGAAAGTGCTTGTTTATTTTCTGTGTTTCTTTCAGCAGAAGCAGTGCCATCTTGTTTGTTGGTGGACCAAGACTGTGTGGTTTGTTTTGGGTCCCCATTTGCATTGTGTGCTGCTTATGCTTCGCCCTTCACTGCCTCGAGCAGGAAGGGGGAGTTGTTGATTAAACTGTTCTTTTATACCTGATTCAGTGGTTCCTCTTATTTCATCTGTTTGTTTACTTGTGGTGTCTTCCAAGGGTGTGGCAGTTGAGTTTAGCTGTAAACTCTCAAGTTGTCTTCTGGCTCTCACCCTCAGGGCGACTATATCGTCCCTGAGGGTGAAAGTGCAGCATCGCAAAACTGCATTAAAGCTATTAGAACACTTGTAAACGCGACAGTAAGCGAGCCTGCCCCAGGATTTATATCTAATTTCTAATTTTTGAGTAAAATTACCTCATTTTGCCGAACTGTCCACACCTCTGGAAAACACCGAACCACTGATGAAGGGTCGGTTATTTTTGCATTTCCCATGCTGTTGCTTGCTGCCATTATTATCTTGTTTGCTCGTGCATTTCTTTGCAGCCTTGTTGAGATTAGCTGCTTAGATCTTTTCACTGGGGTTGTGAAACTTTGAGATTATGGAGCTTCGTTCAGGACACTTGACTGGGGAGAGTAGCAATGGGGGATCAGTTGATGAGTCTAGGAGGAACAGGATAGAGCGCTGGCGGAGCCTAGCCTCAGATCTAGACATAGAGGATTCAGCTGTACCTGACTTTATCGCGGGCCATTTAGCTAGAGAGGAAGCTGATCTGGCGCGATTGGAGCTTGAACGTTTGAAGCTTGAAAGAGAGAATGAAGTGAACGAGCAGAGGCAGAGGAGAGAGTTTGAGGAGAAGCAGAAGCGAGAAAGATGGGAGTGCGAAGAGAAGCAGAGGCGAGAGCGAGTGGAAGCAGAAGAGCGACTGAGAAGAGAGAAAGAAGAGCATGCTTTGCGGATGCAATTGCTGACTCAGGGAGCTAGGTCGACAGCTCGAATGGATGAGGATCATCCAAGTGTGAGTGTGGAGACGGATGAGAATCATGCAGACTTTGGGTTTAGAGCTTCTATCCCTCTCTTCGATGAGACTAAGGAAGAAATAGCTACGTGGTTACGTAGGTTTGAACGGGTGGCAAACGTGTGCAAGTGGGCAAGAGACACATGGGCTACCCGCGTTTCCACTAGGTTGACAGGGAAAGCAGCGGAGCTGTATAACTCCTTAGATGATGGAACCGCAGAAGACTATGAAGGTCTGAAGGCCGCGCTGCTGACGCGCTATCAGCTCACGGCAGAAACCTATCGGTTGAGGTTTCGATCCTGTAGAAAGAAGGAAAGTGAAACGTTCGTCCAGCTTGGTGCTAGGATGACAGAGAATCTTTCGAAATGGAGGGAACTTTCGAAGATTAGTGAGCTTGAGGAGCTCATCCTCTTAGAGCAGTTCTTGCAATCTCTTCCTTCTGAGATGACGGTGTACATCAAAGAGAAGAGACCTCAGACGCTGAGGGAGGCATGTGAGTTAGCGGAAATCTACGCAGAGGCGCACCTCGGGTGCGAAAGGAAACCTTTCCAATCTAGTCGTCCACAGGGTGGGAATGTTCACGGGAAAGGGAAAGTCCAAGGGAAGAAAAAGGGAACAAAAGGGATGGGATCGAGGGGACCTAGCACTCAGAAGTGCTATATCTGTCAATCGCCGAAGCACTTTGCAAGGGATTGTCCGAAAAGAGTAAAAACTGCAGGGGCAGTGTCGGGGGGACCTATGCGATCACTGGGACCCATCGCCGTTCCGACTTTGTGTCTTCCGTGTAGCCGTCAAAGCTATGACCCGAGATGTTCTGTGACCGTAGATGGAGTAGCAGTACAGGGACTCCGCGATACTGGATCGCAAGTGTGCGTAGTGAAGAGGGCACTCGTAGCACCGTCGAAGTTCAAAGGCAAAGAACTAGAAGTAGCTATGGCTGAGTCCAGCCTGAAGAGATTCTGTCCAGTCGTCCGGATGGCGATAGACAGTCCGTTCTACTCCGGTGACGTCGATGCAGTCGTGATGGAATCACCTGCAGCCGACTTTATCATAGGGAATCACGCTCGGCTGAGCGATTCCGAGGTTCTTCCTGTTTATGGGCAACCGAAGTCAGTTGCAATAGTGACACGTGCGCAGACCGTTGCTAAGAAGAAGGGAAAGCTAACTCCGTTACATGTAGCTTCGCCAGGGTTGGGAGAAGTAACTCCGAAGAAGCTGGGAGAACTACAGTTGGCAGATCCTACACTCCGTCATTGTCGCGAGGCAGCGGAGAAAAGGACAGTGAGTTCGACAAAGCACTCAGGGGAGATCCGTTTTGTGTGGAAGAAAGGACTCCTATACAGGGAATTCAGGGGAAAAGGGGTAGTGTACACCCAAGTAGTTGTGCCACGTGAGCTTAGGGCAGGAGTCTTACGACTCGCTCACGAACCGCCGATGGGAGGACACATGGGAGTGCAACGAACTAGGGAAAGGGTCTGGAAACATTTCTATTGGCCGGGGATGTGCCCCGAGACACGTCACTTCGTAGCGTCCTGTGACAAGTGTCAGAGAGTCTGTCCGAAACCGCAGAAAGTGCCGATCGGCAAGATGCCACTCATAGACACCCCTTTTGAGAGAGTGGCTGTCGATATTGTGGGACCCATTACTCCTGCTGCGGAGAGTGGGAACAGGTACATCCTAGTCTTGGTGGACTATGCCACTCGGTACCCTGAGGCAATCCCACTGAAGAGTATCGATGCCGTTACCGTCGCAGAAGCCATGTGGCAAGTCTGGACGCGGGTGGGAATCCCCGCTGAAATTCTGACGGACAGAGGAACTCAGTTCATGAGTGAGGTGATGCGCGAGGTCGAGAGATTGCTGGCTATCAAAGGGCTAGCTACGACCCCCTACCACGCTCAGGGGAATGGGCTAGTTGAGCGCTACAACGGGACACTTAAGACCATGTTGCGGAAGTTGTCCCAAGAGAAGCCCAGGCAGTGGGACAGGTATATTCCCGCGTTACTATTCGCGTACCGGGAAGTTCCCCAAGAAAGCCTAGGGTTTTCCCCCTTTGAACTGTTGTATGGACGCACCGTTCGCGGCCCGATGGCAGTACTCCGCGGCCTGTGGACCGAGGAGGGGGCCGATGAACAAGTTCGTACCACGTCTGAGTACGTGGTCGACTTGCGCAACCGCATTGAGGAGACCTGCGAGCTGGCGCGCCGACGGTTGGCCACCGCTACAGAGCGGCACGCTGGAGTGTTTAACAGGCGGACAGAGGACCGCCAGTTCCATCCAGGGGAACAAGTGCTGCTGTTGTTGCCGCAACAGCACAATAAGCTCCAGCTGTGCTGGCAGGGACCTTTCGAGGTTGTGCAGAGAAAAGGGGAATGCGACTATCTTGTCAGGGCATTCGGGCGTGAAAGGCTCTATCACGCGAATCTCCTGAAACGGTACCGCGTTCGGCAGACAGGGGAGTTAAATAGTCCCACGCCCACCATTGCCGTCGCAGTGGTCGAGGAGGGTGAGGACATGACTCCGCCTGACCGCGAACTTCCCCTACCTCAATTAGTCGGAGAGGAGTCTGCGAGAGACATCGTGCTGGCTGCTACTCTGACCGACAGTCAGAGGAGGCAAGCGTTGAGTCTGGCAGCGAAGTACGAGTCGGTCCTGACCGATCTCCCACTCCAGACCAACCTTGTCTCCTTCGACATGACAGTCGAGACCGCGCGACCAGTCCGAGTCCGGCAGTACCCTCTGCCGTATGCGAAGTTGGAGACGGTGAAGGAGGAAGTGAAGGCCATGTTGCGACTCGGGGTGATCGAGCCGGCAGCTTCGCCTTACAACGCTCCTGTTGTCCTCGTCAAGAAGAAAGACGGGCAACATCGTTTCTGTGTCGACTACAGGTCGCTGAACAACGTGACCGTGTTCGATGCTGAACCGCTACCTGATGTAGAAAATCTCTTTGCCAAGATCGGGGGGGCAAAATACTTTTCAAAGATAGACCTTTCCAAAGGTTACTGGCAGATCCCGGTGCGGGAGGATGTGCGGCCCATGACCGCTTTCACCACTCCTGCTGGCCAATTTCAGTTTCGCGTTATGCCTTTTGGACTGAAGAACGCTGTCGCGGTCTTCTCTCGTATGATGCGAGCGCTGTTGGAGCCACTGGGGAGGAGCGATGTCCATAACTTCATGGACGACATCCTCATCGCCACTAGGACTTGGCCAGAGCACTTAGAAGCCTTGGAGGCTGTGCTGAAATGTCTCAAACGGGCGAATCTCTCAGCCCGACCCACCAAGTGTTGTGTGGGATTCCAAGAGTTGCCGTTCTTGGGACACATAGTCAGGGAGGGAGAAATCTTGCCCGAGGGGGACAAGATCGAGAAAGTGGAGAAGGCACCGGTGCCTGAGACTAAGAAGCAGGTGCGTGCGTTCCTAGGTCTTGCGGGATATTACAGAAAATTCATCCCGAACTTCTCTGCTATTGCCCTTCCTCTCTCGAGTCTTACTCGAAAGAATGCACCAAACCGTGTGGAGTGGACAGCAGCGTGCGAGACTGCGTTCAGGGCGCTGAAAGCGAGACTCACGGCACGACCCGTTTTGCAGCTGCCTGACTTGTCTAGCCCGTTCACTCTACGGACCGACGCTTCAGACAGTGGTCTGGGAGCTGTCCTCTTACAGGAGAAGAGCGGAGTGCCGCACCCTGTAGCTTATGCTAGTCGGAAGTTGTCAGGGGCAGAGAGCCGCTACTCCACCATCGAGCGAGAATGCTTGGCGGTGGTGTGGGCACTCCACAAGTTTCAGCCATTCCTATATGGCAAGCCGTTCGTCCTAGAGACGGATCATCAACCACTGCGCTACTTGCAGACTGCCAAGGTGGCAAATGGAAGACTCATGCGGTGGAGTCTCTTGCTGCAAGCGTACAGCTTCACTGTCCGAGTGATACCTGGGAGTAAAAACGTAGGGGCTGACTATCTCAGTCGAGCCTGTGCTCCAGGGGAGGCTGAGTAGTGGTGTACTTCTGAGAATCTTCGATCCTGACGTTAGTGGGTGAAAGTAGAGTTTGTCGAAGGGTATGGGCCATTCCCGAGCAAGGGATTGTCTGCGGACTCGATATGGTGCCTCTTCCTGGCTGAGGACGAGTGTCACCTGTCCCCGCTACAATCCGTGTCAACTTTGAGCTCGAGTAATGAAACAGATTACTAACTTGGGAGAATAGTCGAGAGAAGAGGGAGGGTCCTTTCACTACACGAGCGGGCAGGGGCATCGAGTGAAGAAGTTAGTCAAAGTGCTGACCGGGAGTCAGATCTTGAGTTGGGAGGCTTGTCGCGTGGGCGCGACAGGTATGGTGATTAAAGGAATAATGAGGGGGGTGATAAATTGAGTAGACACCGCGTTCCGCTCAAAAACCAAGGTTAGGGTCAGAGTTCACCATAGAATGGGGCGGAAAGTTCTCAGCAAGGGGTACAAGCTGAGGGTGACTATTTTATTTGGGGTTATCAACTTGTCCAGCACGGGCCGAGCCGTGATTACATTGTCAGGGGAATACCGATTGACCCAGCACGGGCTGGGGGTCAATTAGAATGTAAGCTCCCTGATTGGTGCGCACTACCGCGCGAGGGAGGTTTCTCGTTTTGGAAGGTGCTAAAACGAGGTTCAATTATTCATCGTGTTGGATGAGAGGTAGACGTGCGAGCTTGGTGCTCCGCGTATCGAAGAAACCACTGGAGTGGGTTTTTTGGTTGCGAATGTCGGAATTCGCAAATCTTGCCTTGGAGGTTAGGCCAGCCTGCCAGGAAGATTCCGAGAATGAGTCTTGAACCGGACGGGAGGATTTTTGTCGACGTGTTTCCACAGCCTTCGTGGGGTAAGGGCCGAATTCTTGCTTCTTTCGTTTGCCATGTGGGAAATGACCGTTTGGGATGACGGCTGGGAAGAATTCAATTATTGGGACAAAATAAATAAGCTAAAAATAAGGGACTCGTTTCTTTGGTAGAAGCGATAAACTCCATTTACATTGAGTTGTAAATTCGTGTAATCTCGTTTAACGTCTGGATAGTTTAAACGAGGCGTTCTCATGGGGAGGGGAACGGGGAGAGGGTTTCTCTGAACACGTGGGTCAAGGGTGGTCGCCCTGTTTCTAGTAATTCTTTGAAAGAGTTCATGGGAGGTAAAAATATTAGCTTATTAGTCTAGGCCGTTGTGTTACAGGCTTTGTAGGGTAGCCGAGTCTTGTGGATGACCGCTGCTACGACGTGGATGATGATGGATGGTGGATCAGAACTCTACCGTCCCCGCCGAGTTTCTGAGGGTCCTACTTACGGCGCCAGGTGGAACGCTGGCGTGGGTCGACATGCTGTTTCTTCAAGTGCACTGGAGTGTGCTGGGTTTCCTCAACGTTGGCGTCCTGGGTTGCAAGTATTTCTCGTGTAGTAAGCTTAGTCTAGCTCAGGGAGTGGACTGTGAGAATCCCAGGGGGAAATTTGTGTGTTTCTGACTTACTACAGACTTCGTCTTTCTTCTAACTGTGGGTGCAGCAGAAGACAGCGAGGGGGCACGGAGACAATCTGTGTAACAGGTATCGCTCAGGGGAGTGTTTTCCTTTCACGTACGCAAGTAGTGAAGAAAGAGAGATGGGGACTGTAATCTCTCCCTGCACTGGGGATGTGTGGGTAGTCTAACTCTACTGGACTGGGAGTGGGACACTTCTAAAGAGTGGACTGGAATTCTGGGGAAGGAATTCAACTCGGACTGGAAGCCCGAGCGGACAGCAAGGGGGGTTTGAACTTCTGTACTTTCATACCTGTGAGGGGGTGGAAGCTACTGGTAGGTTGCAACGGGTGGACATTGCAACGGAACTGTGTGAGAAACGTGTTGATTCACTTGTTGGATGAGGTTTTTCACGCTGTGTCAAGTGGACTGGACTGTGGGTAATCTTGCTGGTGTTTATGGACTTGTGTTGAATGAGTGTGGCAGAGCTCGTGAACTTGGGCGGAGCCAAGAGGTCAGCGAGTACGGGTTCTCATTCACGTTTGCATTGCAGCTTGCGTAGCCCCATTGTTTAGCGTGGGGACGTTTTTGATTGGCTGGAGCCGGGAGGAGCAGGCGTGCAGGCGCGGGCTGGAGCGAGGAGGCTTTGTTATTGTTTGGCGTGGCCTGTGGTCTGGGGTCAGGCCGGGCTGCGCTGACTCTTACTCAGGGGTGGAGTGAGAGGGGGAGCGAGACGGGGTATCTCTTTGTGGGGTTGTTGATTTCTGAGCGTGCTCTGCTCAGGTTTAAGAAAGTGTTTACCTTTTCAGGGAAGGGAAAGGACATTTCTTGTGAAGTTTTGGATTGAACTTGAGTATTTCCTTCCAAATTGGGATTTGTGGAGAAAATTGTAGGGGAGTTTCCTTGGTGGATGTTTATGCTTGTTTGAGTCTATTTGGGGACTTAGCTGAAAAAAAGGGTGGTCGTATACCTTTTGGGAGCTGGAAGTGTTTATGGGGGATTTTATTGAATGGATTGTTGTTGTACTGACTAGGACAGTCACAACGAGTGGTGGGAAGAGGACTTTTGGAGAAGTTCCAGGAACCTTTTTTCTCTGTTTTGTGAAAACAGGAGGTCGGATGGTGTTTGTGTTTTCTTGGATTCATGATGTCAACTTAACACGTTACCGGTAACGTTGTGGGTTTTGTTGCTTATGATCCTTGCTTTGGAGTTTTGACTTGGTGTACCTTGTTGAAGGTTGGTTGGAAAGTGCTTGTTTATTTTCTGTGTTTCTTTCAGCAGAAGCAGTGCCATCTTGTTTGTTGGTGGACCAAGACTGTGTGGTTTGTTTTGGGTCCCCATTTGCATTGTGTGCTGCTTATGCTTCGCCCTTCACTGCCTCGAGCAGGAAGGGGGAGTTGTTGATTAAACTGTTCTTTTATACCTGATTCAGTGGTTCCTCTTATTTCATCTGTTTGTTTACTTGTGGTGTCTTCCAAGGGTGTGGCAGTTGAGTTTAGCTGTAAACTCTCAAGTTGTCTTCTGGCTCTCACCCTCAGGGCGACTATATCGTCCCTGAGGGTGAAAGTGCAGCATCGCAAAACTGCATTAAAGCTATTAGAACACTTGTAAACGCGAC
>JAWQFJ010011551.1:0-2500 GCA_034096865.1 Theodoxus fluviatilis
ATTATCGCCTGATTACTCTTCTAAGAAACTCTGGGCGCCGACAGGCAAAGACGGCTCGCTCTCACAAGTCCACAGAAATCTTCTTCGGGCTGACGCAGCAAAGACAGGCCTGGGAGTTCACGTGATCGACTACGATGCAGCCTGGCGTTATGTCCAAGAGGACGTCCCGATAAAGCCAGCCCGTGTCATGCTCTGCTTTCTCATGCTTCTCGAGCAAGTATATGTATGTCTGCAAAAGAAGAAGAATAACTGGCAGTTTGTGGCAGCTAGTTTAGATGGAGTCGCTCTTCTAAGACAGTAATGTGGATGTGGAAAATGATAACGTAGGCTGTGAGGTCACGAGTTCCATCCCCAGCTGGGGTCCAGAAATTTTTAAGAATCTGTCCCCTGCAGGTTTTTGGCTCTGCGTTAAGAATGAAATGGAAGGAGAAAGCACCTTGCTAATTTGGGAAGATTTATTTAAAAAATTGTTAAAAGTGTTTCTGTGCTGTGGTACTTTTGTGGGCTCTCCATCTAATTTGTTAGCGGCCTACTTGCTTTGACATTGATCGATTTTGTTGCGAACATAAAACTATTTCAGTGTCAGCAAAGGTGGAACGTACTTTTTCACGACCGTTACACAGATCAGGTTAATGTATGATTAGTCCACGTCTACAGAAGTTAGGATTATAAAAAGAACATGGCAAACAGTCCATAAGCTACAAGGAATGGGAGTCTGCACGACACAAACACATTACCTTTCCCTGTGTGGGCGAAACTGATTCTGAATAAGGCTAGACAGACAGAGAAGTTTCAAGGATGCGTGAATAGAACATGAGGAGATCATAGTGTCTAGATTCGCTTCCGTCGATATTCCAAGGCCTGGCAAAGACAACTTCAACACGGGCAATTTCATGTAACACTCTCTATCAACATCATCATTTGCATTTCTTTCTAGCCAGTAGTCCTCGTAAGTCTAATTTTCTATCCACTTTTTTCTTGATTCATTCTCTCCTTCCTACCTTTACTTCATTTTCAAACTAACTCTCACGTTTTACTAACCGTTTTCTCTCTTTCTTCTTCACACCTTATCTGATCAAAAGTCCATCCCATCCCTTTCCCTGCAAACGGATTAAAAAAGGTCAGCCCAGGACGATCAACGTCAGCGTTACTTAATCAGCGTAAGCAACCAAAATGAAGCATGGGATTGACTCTCATTTCAAATGCAGTGTCTCTTATTTTTGCCCAGTGTCTGGCAAGTATCTCCAGTAATTGATCCCATACCCTAACCGCACCCTTTCCTGCTTCTCTACAACACCCCCAGCTCTCCTACCATTATCCTTGCTCCGTCCCCCCGGTATACCATATACCCTCTCTACATTACCTCCTTTTCTCTCATGCGGTCTACCCCGCCTCCTCTGCCTTCATTACAGGGTTGGGCAAGGCAAGGGAAACAACATTCTCTCAGAGCTTTGACAAAAACCCTTACTCCAAGTTAGTGGCGCGCACAGCACTGGGCCTACGACGGCGGCAGCTGTTGCCCATCTCTTTGATCCTAGAGCCTAGCCATGTCCCTGCATCCCCAAAACCGACTCTTCCCTTGTGAAAAAACAGATCATCGCCAGATCTCGACGCCTTTTGCCGTGTTAGTGCGTTTCATGTCCCACGTCTCATCTGCGGTTTTTGCGAACTTCTTATGCTGCAGAACGTTTGATGCCACAGCTGGATGGATTCTCTTCTTCTGTTGAGGTGCTGTGAACACAATTTTTTCTCGCATTTCACAGTCAAGTCCGTTTCCATCTTCAAAAGTCAAGATCACATTCAGTTTAAACAGCAACCTGTCTTCATTAGGTTTTTTTAAACCTCTCGTCATCATATATCACTCAGTAGATGTTGTCATAATAAAAATAATTAAACTTTCCCTGTCTCGTTGAGATCCTGGTTTTTGTCATTTTCCACATTTGCATTATTGCTTCAGGGGAAAATATATATTCGCAAAGGAATATTTATTTAGTGCAGCGATTGCAAACAACTGTCAACGAGACTCAAGCCTGAGTGAGTGCTCACTCATTCGTCATGTGGAATAATCGTGGCTAGAGGTTGTGATGTTCGAATATATCAAATGGTAACGTACAGAGTTGTTGGCAGTTTGAAATATGTGGAAAATGTTGCGACATATAACAATAGCTATACCATTTTTCTTGGCTGAACAGTAACTGTACCAGCACACATGGTTGCATCATTTCTGGTCAAACTACTTTCATCCATCCAGGGTGGCCTCTGCTAGGAACAGATATTGTGATAAAGAATATACCGTTCCATACACATAACTTCACATTCGTTCTAAGAAAAACCCGAGCGAATTCACTACACTGACTAAAACTAAAGATAGCAAGGATACTACGTGCAGATTATCTCGTTTCTACCCAGCTCTGTATCACGACATGCTGTATTTTGCTGAGGAAATGCGGAAACATACGCACTAATAAACATACATACATATGTACGCGTGTGTAATTCG
>JAWQFJ010011551.1:7500-17500 GCA_034096865.1 Theodoxus fluviatilis
CCTAGCCAGCTCACCGCGGCTGGAGGGGACCCTATACCAGCGGTCGAATCACAAAAGACAAAAAGAAGAAAACGAGGATAGTTCCTCTCAAATTGGGCGCATGGAATGTGCGCACACTCCTGGACAGAGACGATGCAGACAGACCACAGAGGAGAACAGCCCTGATTGGTAAAGAACTCGCCAGATACGGCATCGACATCGCAGCCCTGAGCGAGACCAGGTTCGCGGGAGAAGGAGAGCTCTGCGAAAGAGGCTCTGGTTACACATTCTTCTGGAGTGGCAGACCTAGCGAGGAGCGGCGTGAAGCTGGCGTTGGCTTTGCAGTTAGGACAACTCTTGTCAGTAAGTTGGCTGGACTTCCCAAGGGAGTGAACGACAGAGACTAAACACAGTGAACCGTTTCACATACCTAGGCAGCACACTGTCTCAGAATGCTACCATCGATGACGAAGTAAACATTAGAATTGCCAGAGCCAGCTCCACTTTTGGCAGGTTATATCCAAATGTCTGGAACAGAAGAGGCATTACCACTCAGACCAAGCTGAAAGTATACAGGGCAGTGGTGCTCCCCACACTGCTATATGCATGTGAAACGTGGACTGTCTATCAACGCCATGCTAGAAAACTGAACCACTTTCACACAACAAGCCTCAGGAAGATCCTCGGCATAAAATGGCAGGACAAAATTCCAGACACAGTGGTACTGACCAAAGCAGGTCTCCCCAGCATCTTCACCCTCCTGATGCAGTCACAGCTTCGCTGGGCAGGGCACGTAGTCCGGATGCCAGACGAGAGACTGCCAAAGAGACTCTTCTATGGCGAGCTACGGCATGGCCAGCGGTCCCACGGTGGGCAAAAGAAGCGCTTCAAAGACACCCTGAAAGCTTCACTGAAAGCTTTTGCCATCAATCCAGACACGTGGGAACGGGCTGCAATGGACCGATCCACCTGGCGCTCTTCCATCCACAAAGGTGCCAAGACATGCGAGGCAAACAGGATCACTGCCGCAGAAAAGAAGAGGCAAGCCCGCAAGGCCCATGCTGTCAACCCCCCTGGAGACGTCCCACTTGTCCCATGTCCCTTCTGTTCCCGAACCTTCCGTGCCAGGATCGGCCTCGTTAGCCATCTGCGCACACACAGACAGAACCAGTCCCAGCAACCCCCCGGATGACTAGAGTGGTCCTCGTCGACTCGACGGACGAACAACAACAACCTGGATCAAACAAAATGCAGCCAGCCACAATTCTTACGGACTCGAACCAGGATGTTTTTGCGTCCAAAAATGAATCTGGACAAGAGGAAGCATTATGCGATGTACACACACGTTGATGAAGAGAGGCCATATTGCGGCTGGCACTGCCTTGACCACAGGAACAGGGCCATCAACATGGCGACCTTGACTTCAAAGTTGTCACCACAGAGCTTCTTCACTCAAAGTTTGGACCTCAGGGCAGTTTGAAAGTGTGCAAAGGGGGCAACTTTAGAAAAGTGTTAACATGGTTTTAGGCAAAAGAAGATTACAGTTTTACCGACGTGCAGTCATTTCTGTATAAAATGTCAATTGCAGTGACATCACACACGTATATAAATCCACACGATTTTACACTCTCTCTCTCTCTCTCTCTCTCTCTCTCTCTCTCTCTCTCTCTCTCTCTCTCTCTCTCTGTGTGTGTATTGAAACAGAGTTGCAAGATGAGTCTGATAATTTTTTCTCTGATGGTGAACTACGTGGCTAAAATTGTAAGCAGAGATGGAAAACACGGCATCCAACTTAGGCCTGTTAACGCTATTGTGTATTCGTTACTGTCTGCGGATGATGTAGTGCTTGAATCCGATACAGGTGTTGAGTCACAGAACCAGATTAACTTGCTTGTCAAAGGAACGGATGCACTTGGCCTGAGGATAAATAAAGAAAAAACGAAGGAAATGGTGTTTAGGAATGGTAGACATTTGGCCCAGCACGAAAGATGGTAGGCTTCTTAGGTGAATACGATTTAGAGACTGTTCCAGAATACAGGTACCTTGGGTTGCTATTCACTACCAAAGTCTCCTTCAAAATGCTTCAATCAGACCTGTTGTTGCGAGCGAAAGCTAGCGCAACTCAAGTCATTAGATGTGTCAGAAAGTTGCAATGTTTTTCACCCGATGCATTTTTCAAAATGTTTTACGCCAAGGGCCCGTATCCAGAACGGTGATTTAATCTTTTTAACACTCGATTTATCCCCTAACCCCGGGTTATCTTGATCAGTTAGATACGGTACGCTAGTCAGAGGATCCTAGGTTGCGCTTTGCTATATATCCTGGTTTCCAGCCAAGGGAGAGCGGAACAGACAGTTGGAATCGTCTGAATTTACAGATAAATCGGGGTTAAAATAACTCGCCGTTCTGGATACGGGCCCAGGTTAATATCATATTCCTGTATTCCTCTGAGATCTGGTTCAGTCATTGAATCTGTACATTTAGAGGCCTTAAAAAGAATTTAAAACCTACCTGTTATGGCACCAAATAAAATCGTTTATGGGGAAACTGGAAGGTATCCACTTCGTATAAATGCAATAATCCGATCAGTTAGATACTGGTTAAAACTATTCAGAATGGAAAACGTACGTTTCCGGAACATGGTGTACAGTATGATGTTGAATTCTACCAATCAAGGAAGTTGGGCATGTAAGATCAAAGAGCTACTGTACAGATATACTTTTGGACAAGTGTGGGAAAACCAAAATGTCACAAATGAGATTGTTTTCATTAGAGAGCTAAAAAGACGCCTGGCTGTAGACTTAGCTGAGTTGTCCATGGTCTTGAAAAATAGTGATTGATACACATATTATAGGATAATCAATTCTGTCTGGATGAAAGAAAAGTATTTGCTTGCTATTTGCGTCCTTTACAGACGTTTCCATCAGCTTCTGGACAGGATTAAGTGAACTGGACATCCACAAACGCAGAAACTTGTATTACAACGATGGGTCAGATAAATTATATATGTGCTCTGCTTGCAGAGAAGAAGCTGAATGTGAAGCGCACTTTTTCCTTGCATGTCCAGTGTATGAAGACTTGAGACAGATATAAGCATCCATGCTCAGTAACACGTACAACATAAGAAGAACTGGGAACCTTATTGTAAAAACAGAACTTCATTAAACTACGTTGGCTATGTTCATTTAAGCGAAGACAAGATGCTGTAAAGACTTTTGCTGCAGATGATTCAATTTTGTAAGTTGTGATAGGCCCGTGGCCTAACAAATAAACCATTCGTTCATCTCTCTCTCTCTCTCTCTCTCTCTCTCTCTCTCTCTCTCTCTCTCTCTCATATATCCAGTTCGCGCTTTTCAGCCGGAAGCATTGTCAAATTTTGTGTCGATCACACTACTGCCTCTATAGCAGCCAATGCTGAACATACATTATATTTCCAGTCTCGTACATGGTCTTAACAGTTCGGCCACACACTTCAGTATCAATACACTAAATGCACCTTTTCAGAAGAGAAATGGTTAACACATTGCTTGATAAAAGACTCACTAATGTTCCATGGTATTCATGCTGATTTAATTTTCCCTCCAGGTTTACTGGAGGTCCTACAGACTTTATTAGTCTGTCTGTGTGTGTGTCTGTCCCGTCTCCACGGCCTATATCTCAAAAACTACTGGACAGATTTCCTTGAGATTTTGCACACTGACTGGAAGTTAGGTCCCATTCAATATTATCAAATTTTCAGAATCGAGGTTTGAAAAGAAAGTGACTTTTTTACATTTTGGTGTTTCATTGAAAACGATTCAACAGACTCCATTTTGCAAAATTTGTAACGTGATCATTTGACATCGTATAACGTGACGTCATTTGCGAGGAGATTTTTGAAGGAGGGGTGAATAGAATAGAATAGAATAGAATTCGTGACGTCATTTGCGAGGACAGAGAATGATTTAGATAGATATGTCCTCAGATGTCTTAGGCCGCAAGGCCTTTATCTGATCTTTTGATCAGTACTTATGGCTACTCTCACTCTCTCTCTGTCTCTCTCTCTGACTCTCTCTCTGTCTCTCTCTCTCTCTGTCTCTCTCTCTCTCTCTCTCTCTCCCACCCACCCTCTTACTCTCATTCTCTCTTCCCTTCCTCCCCTTTTCCCAGCTCCCCTCCCCCCCCCCTCTCTCTCACTCTCTCTGTCTCTCTCTCTGTCTCTCTCTCTGTCTCTCTCTCTCTCTCTCTCTCTCTCTGTCTCTCTCTGTCTCTCTCTGTCTCTGTCTCTCTCTGTCTCTGTCTCTGTCTCTCTCTCTCTGTCTCTCTCTCTCTCTGTCTCTGTCTCTCTCTGTCTCTTTCTGTCTCACTCTCTCTCTCTCTCTCTCTCTCTCTCTCTCTCTCTCTCTCTGTCTCTTACCACATTTGAATATTTTGCCTCAAGGGCTGAATGTAAGTAAGAAAGGCAATACAGTAGTCGCCGCTTATAAAACACGCGGTTAATAAAAACAGCCGTTTTTTAAATACAGTTGGTAAGGTCCGGATTTACTTCGTTACTGATGGACATGTTCAACAAGCAAACGGTTAATAAAAACGCCGCTTATTAAAAACACTTTTGTTCGGTCCCAATGTGTTTTTAATAAGCGGCGACTACTGTACTGCCTAATTCACTACCATTGTCTCTAAACTCAGACGATTCCAACTGCCTGTTCCGCTTTGACGTAATCTCATGACGTCATCTACGATCTAAGAGAATCGAAGAGACGACAAAGAAAGTAGTATATATAGCAAAGCGCAACCTAGGATCCTCTGACGAGCGTACCTTATCTAACCGATCAAGATAACGTGGGGATAGGGGATAAATCGAGTGTTAAAAAGATAAATCGCCGTTGTGAATACGGGCCCAGCGAACTAACTGAATGTCGACACAATCACGCGGCACTGTTGTACATTTGCAGTCAACGTAAGATCTCGTACGACGATTTGATTCAAGGCCTAGTGCTAATTGTTTTGATGGTCTGGTCTCAGTGTCACAAAAATATGATGATTTAATCAATCCCTGACCCGGAAATGTTGGGGACAACGACCATTTCAGCGTAATGACATCGAGTCAAACCGAGTTATCTTTCCTACTTCAGCAAAACGCTTCTATATATGTTGAACCTCTATCAGCAGGCGCCAAAATGCGATACTACGAAAAGAATATTGACGTTGATGGGTCAGATCCGTATGAAATACCAAACAGTTCATGCTATCATCCATTTTTCTACAATTTACAGTGCAAAATACGAACCACGTGGGTTTATGACAAGGTCGTTATAAATGCTTCACATACCTACAAGTTTACAATGGCACAGTTGGTAGAGCATTGGGCTCTTGGTCATGCATGACCAGGTTCGATTCTACACTGAAACTTTTTTTCGAGGGGTTGTGGGTTCGAACCCACCTGGTTTTTTGTGTTTGTGTGTGTGTGCGTTTTTTCCTCCTCTTTTCTCGGAGGCTGTGGTTTCGAACCCGATCTTCTTTTTTTCTTCTCCAAAACCTGGAGGTTCAGCGCCAGCGGTTTTTATATCCCGTTACGTGATGTTGCTATAGATCTACCACAGCGTACTGTAGAACATCAATTCTAAGAACAAATGCCACACCGAGTTACATCTCTATATGTCAGGCTTCGCCAGGCCACCGAAGACGCTGATCTAAACTGTCATCTCCGAACTCATTTTTCGCCACAGCAGTCGTCCCCCGATGGAACAGCTCACCCACTTCCTACCATACTCCCCGGTTTAAAGAAAATTTGTTCTCTCGTCTTCTTTCACAGCGGAGTGAATGCACGAATGATCGAGCTGGATTTCCTCAAGCGTTAACGGTTCAGAAATATCCGATTTAAAAAAGAAATAAATTCACGTTTCTCGAGATAATCTTCGATTCCTCTGCCTCGTTAAACACGGCTCCTTCTCCCTCCTTTTCCCCCGGGGCGACGTCCATTCTGGAGCGCCGCAGGGAGGCGCGCAGCTGCGCCGAGAGGGAGGCGCGGACGTCGGGGGAAGGGACGCTGTCGCCTCAAGTGTTGGTCGTGCGGAGATGAAGACAGAGGAAAACAATTAAGGGTGGAAGATCGATGGCCCTGAGTGATTGCCTGCGTTAGAAAACCGATCGTCCGATGTAGGCAAGAGGCGCGACATGATCGGACTCCAAGTCCCCGGTCGCCCGTCTCGGGTTGCCAGGGGCCTTCCATTGCCTGGTCCTGTAGCTTGGTCTACTGTCCTTCTACAGCCTGACCCGACAGTTTGACCTGCAGTCTATGGCCTACTGTGACCGTCTAGACTGGCTTACTATCCCTGTTTAATCTGGCGTCATGTCTCTGTAAGTCTGGCCCGTAAGCTCAGCCTGCAGTCTTTGGCTTACCGTGACTCTACAGACTGGCCTGCTGTCCCTTCTTCATTTGGCATGCTGTCTTTGTACAATCTGGCCTGACAGTTCGACCTGCAGTCTATACCCTACTGCGACTGTCTAGACTGGCCTACTGTCCCTATGTAATACGGCCGCTGTGCAGCCGGGCCCGACAGCCCGACCTGCATTCTATGGCCTACTGTGGTTGTGTAGACTGGCCTACTGTCCATGTTTAATTTGGCATTTTGTCTCTGTACAACCTGGCCCTATAACTTGGCCTGAATTCTATTGCTTTCTGTGACTCTGCATGCTGGCCTGCTCTCTCTTCATAGGCTGGATTGCTCTCTCTGTTTCGTTTTTCATACGGTCTTCCCACAGCCTCACTCCATTACTTGGCTTGCAGTCTATGACAATCTGTTACCGTATAAACTAGCTTGCTATCTCTGAGCCTATTGCTAAGACTGCAGTCTATGATTTACTGTGACTGTTATACTAGCTTGCTGTCTCTGTTCACTCTTTTCTGCCTGGCCTTCTGCCTTCATGCCTGCTGTATGTATATAGTCTGATCTGTCAGAACAGACAGGCCTATTGTCTGCATATGGCTTGGCCTGCCTAACGTGTGTTGGATTGCCTGCTGTCTCTGAACGGAATGACCTGAACTGCTGTCTCTGTAGTTTAGTCTGCATTTTCTGGACGGGCTGACATGTCCTTCGAGACAATACTGTCGGTGGGGACATGTTCCTTCAGCAGATTCTATCTGTGCATGCAGTGATGAGAGCCCCTTCACTACAAAGGATGCGGAATGAATTGAAGGGAGTGAAGTACTTACTTGTAGGGATGCAGGCGCCTGGGTTGGAAAAATGAGTAGTGGAGAGGTGTCTGAAGGAAGCAAAGCTGGATGCGTCCTGGTACATACATAAGGGGATCAAAGGTGTGGGTAGGATAAAGTGATGATGAATGAAACATCGTGAACACATCAGTGAAGATGATTATAAAGAGTTCCCTTGTCTTCTTCGTTTCATCGACTATGTAAATCCCAGTAAGGAATCTCTCAACAGTCAATATTTTTATGCTGACTATGCAACAACCGAAAAGTACGGCATGCATTTTTACACGACACATATTGTTCGAAGTCCCCTCGACCTTCAGCATCTCAACCCTATAGTCTGCTGAGGCAGTGAAGCTATGCATTGTCCTGCGGTCTCCTGTCCTGATTCTCGGGTCAGCGTTCACTGTGCCCCATCTGCAACCTATGAATGTTTTGTTTCCATCTGCATGCTGCTGCATAGCGACGTCTAAATTTACCGATTAAGAAGACCAGTCTGGAATATGTAATGAATAAACAGAGAGCTGCAATGAAAAGGGCGAAACATGTTAAGACATTGGGGACCTCGCAGAAGGATAAATTTCTCGATAATTCATTTTATGTGAGAGCGTTTTAAAGACGGACCATGACTGAGATTTAAATATATGTCATCATGACAGGTGCAACTTTTTTAAATCACAGTTCGCATGTACCTGGAAAGACGAGTGATACGCGTAAGCCACGCACAACCAATTGTTATTATGGCACTCAGCAGTTACGATGTATGTTGTCATAACCTGTATGGTGCGGGCAGCCTTTGCTTGCTGAGCCGTGATAATCCTGGTCAGATTCTACTCGAAAAATGGTCATACATCCAATCGACCGGCGTGTGAACGTCTGCGCCTTTCTTTGAAGACTGAGATTGAGTGTGGGTGGGGTGGGGAAGGTGACATTTCCTTTTAACGCGAAGCGTCTCGAGCCAGCTTGCAGGTCAAAGGAGAAATTAGATTTCTTCTCTTTCCAAACCCTGTTCAATCTATTCCCTGAGCTCAGTGCCACTGTGGTTCGTGGCTGAGATTATTCTGTGAATATTTACGGCTAATTTTGCACTCGACTCCGATACCTGAGGATCGAGGTCATGCTGACAATCCAATATAAGAACAAACGCACCCTTGGATGCCAGGAGCCCCTGGTGGGAGAATCCAGAAGCTGGAAGAACCTGGTCAATGCAATGTTCGCTGCTGGCAACCTTCCCTGCCAGCTTCACTGCACTTACACAATCCGCCCCTCGCTCTCCGCCCTGAGTTGCGATAGAAAAAGAGCCCCATCTTTTATTGTCTAGCGTCCTCGACAGATTCTCGCGCAGCTGTCCATTCTGGTGGCGATGCATTGATCACTTGCCACAAGCGTACTGAGACAATCATGCGTAGTGGTGGCCATGATTACAGTCTGACCAATGCAGTGAAAGTTCCATATCATATCAATTGCCACGGCTCACAGAATATGAGTATGGATTGCCTTCAGCATTTGTGCCCAGGTCGTTTTCTAGCGACTCGCCAAAACAGCGCTATGGACATGTCGAACATGACCACTATGGACTATACTGTACATTGCTGTCATGATGAGACAGAAGGCAGTTTTTCTTTCATTCACAGAAACCTATTCCCAATATTCTTTGTACGATAACACTCAGCACGGCCTGAAGTTTTGCCGTGGCTGAACTGCCGAGTTGGTGGTCGTCTTACGACGCACTCGATCTATGTGACATTTCCGAGTACTTTTCTCACGCGCCCGGAGGTCCCAGTCTGAGAGAGAGCTACGTGGTCCCTTGACAAAGGGACTATTGTGCGCTGGTGGGTGCGTCTGTGCCCCAAGGGCCGTCGGGAAGAGAATCCGGAAAGTCAGCGACAGGACTAACTTCTCTTCAGTCCTATCGCAACAAGATACATTTTGAGCAAGAAATTGTTGCAACGATTCGTTTCTCACAAAAATCTATATCTGTTTAAAATAAAGCACAATTTGTACAATAACCCACTACAGAAGTTCAAATTTATATCGCAGTGACTTATTTGTTGACATTTCCTTTAAATTGATCATTAAATTCTGACAAACATTCTCTCTCTCTCTCTCTCTCTCTCTCTCTCTCTCTCTCTCTCTCTCTCTCTCTCTCAGCGGTGCGTGTGTGTGTGTGTGTGTGTGTGTGTGTGTGTGTGTGTGTGTGTGTGTAGAAAGAGCCTTCCTTATAAGAGATGCGAAAGCCTCAGTTAATGTACTCGTTCGCGACAGGAATGCTGAGGCTTCTGACGCAGAGTAGCAGAGATCTCGTGGTGTATGGTGTGGTACTACACGAGAGGTGACAAACTGGGTTGCATGACGTTCATATCCGTAGTTGATTATGGATTAGTGTATGCAAACTGCCCGACCCCTAATTAAGGTCAATTTTAAAGTAGGTGATATTGTCCTATCTACCCATATGCCACTAGAGCTAACTGTTGGTGTGGATACTAACCCCAAAGTCAGACCCTCTCCTTCTGGTGTAAAGACAAATATGTTTATAAGGAAGAACAACACAGTGCAGGATGTTAACATTAAATATTTAGGGATCCATTTGTTCGCTTCCGTTTCAGGAACAACGATCTTAAAGCCAATACTAGAAATAAACAAAACTCAGGAAAAGAGTGTCCTTTCTGTAAAGATTATGAAGACGAAAGCGACTTTTTAATTCACTCGATGTTTATGATGACCTGAGTCGAACATATATTTTAAAACACATACAAAAGGCCCAGTGTGGCAGTTCACCCCTCCCCCTTTTCACTTGAATTTATTGTATCTACTAACCTGTGGTGTTGT
>JAWQFJ010011551.1:22500-45000 GCA_034096865.1 Theodoxus fluviatilis
AAGGCTATGGCGCCTTCAGGTGGTTTTGACGCCTCGTAAAATCAATTCAGATCCCATCGTTTCAACTTCTTTGTCATTGTCTTCAGGAATGGCTCCAACAGGGTCTGCCACGAAGGCCCGAATAGCGACTGGGAACATCATTCACTCAACAGTTTTCAATTTGCCAGAAAATTAATTCCACATTAAAAGCAATATTCGGGATCTCATCTGGTGTGGGTGAGCGGCAAGGAAGCGCTTGTGGCAAGAATCAATGGCAACCCGCATCGAACGGCCACCAAGGAAGAGGAGACACGGACCTTGGGCTCTGGCCCCGGGAGCTGGGTGCAGAGGACCCCCGGGAGTGGAATGAGGGGGCAAAGGGTGAGGGAAGACCTTCAGGGGGTCTGGGGGAATAGGCTAGGAGTGCTTTCCCTTGTGGTGAGATGGAAGGAGCAAGGGGAAGGTTCAGGGGGTGGGGGGTGGGGAAGGATTGGGAGTTAGTGGGGTTTGACAGTGATAGACAGATGGAGACCAGGAAGATTATGAGAGAGAGAGAGAGAGAGAGAGAGAGAGAGAGAGAGAGAGAGAGAGACTGACTGACTGACTGACTGACTGACTTTATTGTTCAGGCCACCGGCCCATCACAAGTACATACATGACTTGCTTCCATGTCAGGAGCTCCGCATTCTCTATCAACATTGAGAAGGTATAGCATAAACAACTGGAAGTACATAATCGCATACATTACTGTCTAGGTTGTGCAAGTGTAGCAATCACATGACACATTATTTTCATGTACAATCAGACAGCATTGCTTTAGGTGATTTGTTCTGGACAAGTCAGACACTGATCTCGTAGTTGGAAGGCATAATAAAGGTACATTGCCACCCTGCGTGTTTTCATAAGACCACATCCATTTATTAAAAAGGTAGCATCAGTGGCCTCAGGACATTTGAGATATTCCTTAATGTATCTGTTACGTAAATCATTGTACAAGGGACAGTCGAACAAAAAATGTTTCTCATTTTCTATTACACCACAGAAGGGGCATTGCTGGTCTTCACTATATCTGTGCGCGAACTGATTATTTCCTCGCAACTCATTTACTCCACATCTAAATCGGATCAGTACATCTCTGAATTTTTTTATATCCATGAAATCTAGGTACTTCTCACATTCTAACGTAGTTTTGAAGGATCTATACATTCGGAATCTTTCGCTATCGTGTATTTTGCTGTTCCACGTCTGACTGTTACAATCAAGCAACCTAATTTTCAGCTTGTTTAGAAAGCTTCTTTCGGTAGTAGTAATGCCGCCGCTTCTCCAGCTATATGCATATCCGGCCTTACACTAAGTATCTTCAACTGATTTGGCCCAATTGAGTTTATCTGGGATCTTCGCATTGGCTAGCATGAGGTAGGCTTGCTTAGGTAGCCTGTCATCAGACATTTTGGTCAGTTTTAGCCAGTATTTGATAGCTTTCATTGCACTATTAATGGCGAGAGGAAACCTTCCCGTTTCTCCATATACCAAGCTGTTGGGCGTTCTGCAGTCCACCTTTAGGAAACGTTTGCAAGCAAACATATGTGCTTTTGCTATGGGTTTGTGTTCCTTTAGGCCCCATATCTCTGAAGCATACAGTAAAGAAGGCTGAACTTGTGCATCATATAGTCGGAAAAATAGTTTAGGTTTCATGTTTTTAAGACTCCACATCAATTTAAACAAATGCATGCATTTTTTGTTTCGCTGTAGTAGCCAGACTGTCCAAGGATATTGTTGTTGAGAGTTTTGTAGAGACAATGTAACCCAGATATTTATAGCTGTTTACCACCTCAAGTTGTTTCCCATTTAACACCCATTTTTCACCTACCTTGAGCTAAATGTCCTCCTCTCCGGAAAACCATGACCTTCGTCTTACTTGTGTTTATTCCTAGGCCAATGCGTTGTGATGCATGCGCAAGATTGTTAATCTGGGTGAGAGAGAGAGAGAGAGAGAGAGAGAGAGAGAGAGAGAGAGAGAGAGAGAGAGAGAATAAAGGGTTTAAGAATAAGGGTGAGATAAGTATGGATACAGATACAGATATTGTGAGGGAAGCAGTTGTGAGTCAGGGTAAGGCTGCGTAAAGAGCTGCAGTATAGCCAGCCTGGATGGACAGATCGAAGGGAAGATTGTCAAAGGAGGGTGGAAATTAATGTGCATCGAAAAGGGGGGGGGGGGGGGGGGGGGGCATGGCGAGCTGATGAGGGGAAAGCAGGGAGGTGTGTGTGTGTGTGAAGAGAATGTTGAGATTAAAGGGAATGGCATGATAGGAAAAGTTCTTTATCGGGTGAAGGGATGAAGGCAGAGTAGGACCATGGAGGTGTGAGGAGAGATGGACGGAAGAAAACGAGAGGGGGAAGCCGGAGAGGGGAGGGGATCTGGGGATGGTAGGGGTTAGAAATGAATGGGGGTGGAGGGAAGTGATGGGAATGGGGGGGGGGGGGGGGAAGGGTAGGGCTGAGGGCGGGAAGGGAGAGAAAGAAAGGACGCCTCAAGCAGCGGACACTCCAGTGTGAGAGTCCCACAGTCGCTGCTGGATGTTGTCACTCGTCCAGAGCAAACACCATCTCGGCTCCGCGTATCCGTAACACGCTAATAGCCGCGTCGTTCGATATCCCCACCGTCTTCTCGCAATCGATTGGTTCTCGTACCCGGCCTCCCCTCGTCCGCCCAGGGCGCCGCCTCTTCTCGGGTAGTCCATGGCGCAGCTCTGAGAAAAAAACGCCCTTCCGTTGGCTGGAGTTCTTTGTTGGCGATCTTGAGGGGAGACTTAGATCGGTAAATTTCTCACAAAGCGTTTTCCGGTGGTGGAAAGTGGCAAGAGTGCGGTGGGATTAGTTGAAAGCTCGTTGTTTATTTTGGTAATTGCTTCAGATGGAAATAATGTCATCATTTAGATGTTCCTTGTTGTCCTTCAGGGCGTTGGTGTTTGCTACTCTTGCACTTGGTTGGAGACAGTGCTTCCTGTTTCGTGCGTGTATCGTACCTGAAGGTTGATCACCTTCATTCAGGCATGCCAGACCGTTGATGTGAAGTTGCATTCTTTGGTGAATTACTGCGCCCAGGAAATGAACGAAAACCGTTCTGTTTAATCCTGTCATTTATGTTGCACATTAACTATCCATTTGCCTTTTTTCACATATCGGTGTTTAGAAGAAACACAATTATTGGTGTTTAGAAACTCGTAAATTACCCAACTTTACGACACTTGCTTGTGTCTACGTTTTTTTTCTCTTTCTCTTTTTTATATTATGTTTTCCTCTGGAACGACGGTAAGAAATAACCCAGTGTGCCTCCTTTAAGCAATTCCTACAAGGCGAATGACGAAGGAAATGGAGGTTTGACTTGCTGGCATTTACACCTGACCACCGCTTGGGTAGTCAGTGACCTTACGTAGCCTACACAAGTCGATCGGTCGTAAAATCTTTTTCATTCTTCCACTCATCCAACTAATTTAGTCTGCACCCCACTACTTGGCTGTTCGATTTGGAGGTAGTAACAAACCTTTGTGTCTCGTCTTTCCTTGAAGATATGTCCGTAACAGGGTTACAGCAAAGAGATCAGGCACTCCGTTTAGACAACTCCTGGTGGATTCATTCTGCCTAAATACCATTCATTCGCAGTCCCAGCTTGTCCGCAGTCTCAGATGCAGACATCCAGGGCAGCCGAGGTCAGGGTTCAGCAGGAACGGCACGATGCCAGCATCCAATCCGCCCTCTGGAGATTCAAAGGCGGCAGCAGATCAGACCTATAAGCGCAGGAACGCGATTCTTTCGTTCATCTTTGACAGGAACCTTTAAAACCTTCTGCAGCACGACGTCCTCTCTAGTATGGACAGTTTTAAGTTGACTGTGATGCAACTGATGTTCATTTGTTTCGCTTGCATCTCATGGCCAAAATGACCGTCATTGACCTCCATCAAGTAATTAGAGGCAATCGCCTGCTTTCACTTACAGCTGATAGACACAGTGTTCGAAGAGGCAGAAGCTCTATAGTTGGATCTTTGGCAGAGGTGCTCAGATGACTTTGCATTAACGTAAGCAGGAGTAAAGTGACGATCTATGCAAACAGTGAAGACATACTTTTTAGATTAACCTTTGACGCGGCCGTTCGATGCTCCCCCTCATGAGCAGAAATCCCTGGCTGCTGGGCTTTCGAGACCTTTGCATCGAAGTAAGATGACCTCCAGGAAGCGGAGCTGATGCTTGTAGTTGGCTGTACATAATTTTTGTGTCTCAGCTGTTGTCTTCAAGTACCAGTGCAAGCTCATTCATGCTTCCCAAAGGTCAATGAGGTAAACTGTGATGTGTTGAGAGACGTAAACACTGTGGAAACTTGCTACATGATATAAATAATGATATATCCCTTGCCACCAGTCAGTGACGACGCTTTCATTGGGAGAGCAGCCCGGAATTGCGCAGTGCACGGCATGATCCAGATAAATGCTAAGGCTATTGCATTTAAATTTCATTTTGTCCCCTCTCGAAAACTACGCACCTGATGATCAACCTTACCGATCATTTATCATCGCTTAAAAGAAAAAGAAGGCGAGGCTGAACAACTCAATCTGGAGACAGACGCGTGAAGAACGAACATCAAACCTCCCAAAAGATAGAAGAGTCTGTGCAGGACCACATATGAAGGATAGCCGAAGAGAAAAACATTACGTAAGACAGGAAAAGTCGGAATGTCAAATGCGTGGTTCGATTATTCTATGTGCGTGTCGTGTGAGAAACTTTCGCATTTCTTTAAGCAAACTATCAAGTCGACGCGACAGTTTGAAGGGACCTCAGGTAATCCTTGATTGTGAGTTGAGACAATATTGCAGTCATACACAGACATGACACCTCGGTGAGAACACCCTGCATCCCTTGCTCGCCTAATCGGAGAGGGAGGCAATTGACGGATGTCCCGCTGTAATCGCTTATCTCAGTGAATGCTGAGTTTTCACTTTGTCATCTGTAACTTCTATAAAACGTCATTGCCTTATTCCATGTTTATGCAATACACTTCCTGAACGTTTACAAAGGAATATAAAGATCACGACACCGACTTCCTCTGTACTTCAGGACATCTACATTACGTGTGGCTGTAAATGCGGTGAAATAATGTTTATCGCTCGTTCCATATTGGCACGCTTCCACATGAGAACAGAATCTAGTTTGAAAACTATGCCTAATTCCGATACTCATCTACGTCAGTCCAGCTAACTTCATTACTTCTTTAAGAACACGTTCTGCTTGTATGGAGAGGTTTTCAGCATTGCCCCAGTCATGCAGGAAAATATGACGGAGATAATATCCAGGGATACCCAAAAATAGTTTAAACCGATTTCAGACAGCCGCTGCAGACGCAGTGATCATGCTTCAATCTGGCGGTAAGACCGCTACACTGGTCATCAGCAGTCTCACGCAATGAGGCCAGAGGAGTCGGGCCAATTGAACTGCCTTCCCCCTCAGGCGCCGATGACTGGGCTCCCATTACCCCCAGGCTTTGTAATCAGCTGATGCTTTTTCCCGGTGGCACCAGTCGTGATTTGCAAATGTTTTAGCTCGGGCGGATTTCTAAATTGGATTTCTTCAACAGCGCTCCATGTTTCTGAATTGAGTGTTGGTTCCTGCCTGATAGCCCGCCCATCCGTGCCCCTTTCAGGGCCGGCTCACCTAGAAAGATGCATGTTGTCTGTCTCCACTCAGCTCTTCTTCAGATGGGCAGCCCCGCTCCTTCCCTTTGGAAAAAAACAGACTCTAAGATTTTGTACCAGTCGCTGCACAATATCAGTAATTGTGACTGAACTTCGCATTCCTTTCACGCTTGGCCTAGAGCAACGCTTTACCCCTGGGGCACTCGACCTGGATATACATACATGTATGTGTACTCTTTTCTGTTAGGCCCTAGGTTGACGCATTTGTATTCAAAGGAAATATAACAAGCCGACAATTTGCATTGTTTCGAATGTCTTGCTTGGTCATTGTCAGTATCAATTATGTTAAGTTTTTTTGAGACCTTAACTGAGATGACGTCCATCAGAGGGAAGAGCCTAGCTGCACAAAGGACATCTGCATGCTCAACAAGATTAAAGCTCAGCGAACATTGGCTGTGCTGTGTCACTGTGGCTGCCTCGGTCTCTCATGTCATGCTTCTGTCGGCCACTCTGTGATAACTAAAAAACTTTCTGTACAAGTAGGAGGAAAACTGATAGTTCGCAGCAAGTGAACAATAACCAAATAAACCGCCGTTGGCGCCAAATTGTTTAGTGAAAGGCAACACAATAGCACAAACCATTTTGAGAATATTCTCAAAGTGACAAGCCAAAAACAAAGTCGAAGGTTTTCTTACTACATGATCCTACTAACTGTATCGGGTTCACTAAGAATCGAGGAATGGAAGTAAGGTTGTTGGATATAGGCTTTATCCTCTGTGTATTTGTGGGCCTCGGGAGAGAGCACGAGTCCTCTTTGAAAACTGTGAGAGAAGAGTGTTGTGACGGTTCAGAATTAAATTTGGTAAACCAATCGTCATTCGCGTCGTTGTAAGAGACGCTGCCTGAGGCGGGAAAACACGAGTCTGACAGAGATTGTCAAAAGGAAGATTGCATTTGTGATTTTGAATGATAAGATGGTGCCAAACATAAATCTATACCTTTTGGTGTGTTGGGCGGTTGATTAGTTGTGTAACTGTTGATAAAATAATGTTTTGATCATGTATTATTTTGGCGGGAATTCTCCGCAGTTAGTAAAACCTGTCTTGATTTGTGTATGTTGACACCTTGGCATCCGAGCATGCTTTGAGGCGGTTCTGTAGTTTTAAATTGAATTGAGCGGGAAAGAAGAGCGCCATACATCTAAGAAATTTTGACTGAGAGGTTGAAATCCGGCCCTCAATTGGAGGTAGTTGGTCTCGCCTCAGTTGTGTATTGTGCTCAAGTATGAAAAATGCCTGCTATTCATCGCCATTCATCTCAAGCAGTGAAAACCGGGAGACGACCTCTTTTGCTTGAACGCCATCTGACAACATCTACTTTAGAGCTTAGTGCAAGAACTCTGTCATCGCTTACCGACCATCTCAAGGCTTTTCCATTATCTCCACCCTCGTGAAAAGATTGATACTGTTTCATCGTTGTCCCCCAGGAGGGGGGAAAATCCACTGGCAATGGTTAATGCACTGTGAGGACGCTTGTCCTGTGTGTGTGCATTGTGTAATCTCCTTGTCATTGAATTCTTGGATTTGGAACTGCTTATCGAACTAGTAGGAATTTTCCATTCATGCATCCTCTCCATTTTTGATTGACATGACTCATGATTCCACTTGATTTGTGATTTGCTTGGAATTGTAACATAGTGGGTTGGTGAATGAAAGCTACGTTGTTTTTTCTGCTGTTGTGAGTCACATTTCATTCATATAGAAATTGCCCCTTTTATTTTAATTAAGATTTTTCCTTAATTCCTTGCCCACTCCTTGGTGTTCTACTTAGTGTGAACCATCGCATGGAAAGAATGACGGATGCATCATGGGGCGTGTGTGATCCCTTAGACATTTAAATTGATTCATTAAAATCACGAGCTAGAGATGCGGATAATTATTTCGGCACCTTAGCATGCAGCGACCGTGACAAGTATCAATAAAGCCGGGGGTTGCTGAGTGCTGGGAGGGAGGGCAAACAAGTGACCACAAAGTGACGTAATAGAAGTCAGGGGGAGAGACTGTGGAGCCGAAGAGTTACAGTGATATCAGTCCACCAAACACATAGTGGATCGCTTTCCCTCAACGGCCGTACTACACTGAGAATGTCTCTGACCACCCTGACCGCTCCAACCACTTTGACAACTAGCATGACCCAATCTGCAGAATGATCCACTCCAGACTTTGCCGCAATGTTCTGGCTGAGAAGGTTTATGAGTCTGCAGTTTTAGTTGCCGTTTGTGTCATGATCTGGTAGATTCACTTAGAGCCTGCTATCAAAGTTTTCAAAACAAACTTCCAGGCTCAGAGATATATGAAGATGGATAGAGTGCGTAATTTCCCCAGGTTATTCGAAATTAATGGAAGACAGGTGCAGCAAATGAGAAAGGTCACATTTAATTGAAAAGCAAGACCAAAAAGTCTTTCCATGGCTGTCAAAAATGGTAGAACAGAACTAATCCTGGCATCGCCGAAGCTAAGCAATGTTGATAAATAGCAAGATGGGTCCCAAATACATATATTCCTACATTGTTGTTGTAAACAGTTTATCATTTGAGAATGTACCCATATCTTGATATGTCTCTTATCTCCCGCAAGGCAGAAATGACTGTAAGACAAATTAAATGTCCATTCTTCAAAGCCTCATCACACTATCCCATTGCCTCTCTGTATGTAAAAGTATCACTCGAAGGAGTCGAGCCACGTAAAATACGTCATCGTGCATTAACTGCACGACGGATTCGCTATTTTGATATTTTTTCGTTAACTTAAGCACATTTATCCATTCAAGTATTACTGAAGAGCATCAAAGATGCCGTAACATGAAACACGATCTGCATTAGCAGTGTCAGCGTGCACGAGACTCAAAGCGCCCATAAGGAAATCCGGGAGTCCTGCTCAGTCTGATACATGAGTGGAAGCATTTCTGGCTAGACCCCAGGACGAGAGGGCGAGAGTGATCTGAAACTAACCATTCTGAATGGAGCTTCCTGTTTACGCCACCAGCACCAAAGTGCAGGTAGGCACGACGAGACCGACGCAAGCCTTTACAAAAGCACTGATTTTGAATCGCAGCATCCTCGCTGGAAGGCATTCCCAAAGAGATTCGGTCATTTCAAGCTCGAGGCCAGAGACCTCTGATGAAGGCGATTTTTTTTTCCGAGCTCGCCTGAGAGATGTCGTGTCGCCTTGTGCTCTCTCTCCAGTCCTTGTGGATGAGAGAAATACTAGTCCGGAGCTAGTGCCCCATGAAGCGGCAGAGCTAGTACCATTTAGTTCTCGTCTGCGTCCCGTCCCCGTCCGTCTTGTCTGCGCTGTGAGCTGCCCGCCGTCCTGATCCGTTTCCTCGTCTGCCCTAATCAATGGCTTCCTCACAAAAATGCGATTCGAGGCAGTTTTTCCAATCGAAGGACACGCCGTTCTCTGTAACGAGACTCATTCACTTTTGGGGAAGGGGAAGCGCTTTTTGAGATATGTTTGAATTAATTCTACTGCATGAGTCTCGCCCAATTTGTGACACGGACAAGGTCCTACATTTCACTACTTAACCTCCCCCAAAAGTACCACGTAATCAGAGAATTTCAAGAAATAAAACTCAGGTGGATTCCTTTTTAAGTGTTCCAGCTGTGATTTTCACAGGCTCGACCGAGCATCTCGTACTTTTGTCGCACGCCAGGCCAAGGTGGTGTGCTAGGGCGGGACGTAATGTTCAAGAGGAAACTAACGACCCCAGCATTCTATTTCGCGCCTCGCACGTCTGCGCCGACAGCAGTGGTCTCGTCCTGGTGTTGGACAAATGAAAGGGCTGAAGGTCTCGGCCTTGAGTACTCTGCACTTGCTATCTAGGACGACGCAATCAGGGGAGAATCGATTGCGTCACACAAATGCTAAGGTCGCGCGCACTTTGCCCCCCAGAAGACACGAGTTTTGCCTCATCAGGCGCTTTGGCGCCCCTCCATTTTATTGTCTGATTTCTGACTGACAAAATAATGAGCTTGGAAATGCCATCCTCTATTCTGTCTCTTGCTTTTGCTCCTTCAGCTTTTGCTCCACTTTCCTTGCTGCTGCTGCTACACCCGCTCCTTTTCCTCCTGATCCTGCAGCTGATGCTGCTCCTGCAGTTCCTGCTGCTACACCTCCTAGCCCTTTTTGCAACTAGACATCCTCTTCCTTCTGTTTCTCGTTCTTCTGTCCCACCTGCTTCTATGCATCATCCTGCTCCTGCCCCTCGTGCTCCCCCTCCTCCTCCTCCTCCTCAATCTGTGAAGTCAACCTAGAGAGAAGGTCCCTGAGTTTAGCACGCCTTTCCAGAACGTCCGTTCCTGACCACGCGAGTGCAACAAACTACTTCGTAACCTGGAAGTCTGGACAGAGTCAGGTCCACACGGGGAAACAATTTCAGGAGAGACACTGCCGGTAAGATCAGATTTAGGAGATTTCAGATAACTATTCAGGGTGTTTTATGGACGCCTAATAACATTTTGTTCGTGCAAATAATCAATTCAATTTACTCCTTGCCCTTAGAGGGATCATTAGAAATTACACAAATACTACCAGTCTAGGCACATTCTGTTGCCAGGAGAGGACTAAGAAATGTCAGAACGAGAACATTCTGCCGAGATTGGAGAAGTGTACGATTGTGATTCACAATGACAGCTGAAAATGCTACCTACCAAAAAGTTCATTTTTTTCATGTACTCGCTGGCCTCATAGAGAAAGTCCGCAAAGACATAGGCATTTCTAAAGGATTCGAAGACGTGGATAGAAGCCAGTTTATCACTCGCATAAATACAAAGATTAGCTTCGCAAAAATGACGCTTGAAAAAGACTAAAGACTTAAACAACAAACAATGGCTTACTTGATGTCTAGAGGACAAGAACAGAAGTCTCTCCATTAATATTTTCGTCTTCGTATTGACGATTAAAATACAATGCTAGTCGATGTATGAATGGTATGCCGGGCTCTTCGACGAGTTTTCCCCAAGACGACTATTCTATGTTGTTAAGCGGGAAGTGTTTTGCTTTTGTGCTTGTGCAAGATGCTACAATGTAATTGTTCTCAGCCATGAACCGTGTATTCGCTCTTAGCATTTTTCCAGCCGTCGTTGAAAGTTGTCATCAAACCGGAACTGGGTTGTCAGGTCACTCGGACTCAAATCCTCGTGGAGCCCTTGTCCGGTCAAGTGGGTGGTAAGACGGTGGGGAAGCGCGATGAGACTGCTTTGAGGAGAAACCACTTCACTCTTTCGCGCCATCATGAGGATGTAGATGTAATACTGCGCAGCTCGACGATTCCACCTCCCGAGGCAAAGGTACCTATCCTATTTTCTGAGCACACAGTCTCATTTCTGCATTGACATCTCTCAACTTTCGATCAAAATAGTCCACGGCACAGGAAATAATTCACCGAAGCCGAGCCGTATTTTCCTTTGCCCGGGCCCTATTGCCGCCAATTTGTCCAGCTGGCTCGAGACGCCCCGAGAGAAAGGCTGGCGGCGGCGAGAAGAGGCAGACGGCCACAGACTTTACCCGTCATTGTTTCCTGATTAGCCTCGTGGCGAGAACCCTCCCTGAGCGCTTCAGGTCCTGGGGGCTGCGGCTGACTGTGATGTATCCCCCCGTGCCTGCGAAGGGGCAGCCGTGCAGGCCGTTGTCCAATAAGCGGCCGCTCAATAACGGCCACGTCTTCATTACCCTCCCCTCGCCCTGTGCCCTGACAGCGCCCCATTGAGGGCGGGCGGGACCAGCGAGGGCCGCGTCATTGCCTGACCGCGTGCGAAGACGTTTCAGAGTGTGGCTTCATGGATAAAACCCTCTCCCCCTCCTCCAAACGTGCCTCCCCTCTCCCTCTGACCGCTCTCCCTTCATCTTCCTGCATCCCCAAGCAGGCGTCGGTGCCCTCTTTGAAGGGCACGGCCAGGCGCGAGGTATGTCCGGCATAGGGGAAGTAGGTAATCGATGGGGCAAAACGTAATTTGGAGCTGCACACACTAGTGCTGAGTCGGGAGTGCCATGCACGGCTCAATCTGCTGGATGGACGTGACCCCGACTCCCCTTTGGCACGGCTCTCACCCTCGGGCCACCAGCACAGCAAATGCTTCCAACGCGCCCGTCCCCCAAGAGTAAAAAGTGAACAAATTTCTCTTTTAAAGGGATGTTGGAATACCTGAGCTTGCTTCTGTCGCGTGCCTGACTAACTAAATGAGTTGATCAATGGGAAATTTTAAGATTAGACGTTTGCCTTTTTTTTACACGAACGAGAACAAAGTTAGGTTTAGAACAAGGTCTGACGTTTCTTCTAAAAAGAACAAGAAAATCCCAAAGTATCATCATTTCGCAGCAGCTTGCTTCATGACGAAAGATGAAATAAACGACTGAATCTACAAATAAATCGATCGAAGCATTGATTTGTCAGCAGCCGCTATCATGAATTTCTATCAGCAGACATTCGCAAACTATTTTTGGTCGTTTCATTTTTGCCGCAATTCCATCAGACAAAAATTGCAGATCAGGCCTTGCCATACGGACTGACGTTTCTTCTGGCAATCTGAAAGGTACATCTTAATATTCTGTTAATAAAAATATGTCCCATGATCGTTTCCATGACAACGGAGACGCGACCGGGTCACGACCACAAAGGCGCACTTTACGCGTTGCGCGTGCTGGAAGAAAAGGTTAGGCTCATTGCTTCGATTTCTACAACGTCCCACGACGACAGACAATCACGAATGATACAAGTCGACATTTTCCTCGCATCTCAGGTCGCGGTGAGAGATATCGTTGAATTTGACTAGTTCGTCTCCACGTAAGACTCTCCTGACGACGTCTAGGTCCTGAGTTTCGCAGCTTTGTGATGGTGCAGTCACTTAAGACAGCCAGGGGGTTCCCCAGCGGGGCTTGTCTTGGGAGGCAGGTCTGTTGTGGGGCCTGACAACAGATCATCACACCCTTTATCCCTCAACCTCCTCTTTGTCAGTCCTTGTTCTCTGGTCTGCTATCTGCTGAATCTGAAGATATGTACTTCAAAGGATTGTCAACCTTCAAATGGGCTCTTCTGTTGCAGAAGCCGACGGTAAATGCTACACTGAACGTTGACCATAATTCACTTATTGGTGGCAAACACATCCTGGGAGGGACTCGATGCTTGCGTGGCTTTTGAATAAATCTCTTTGGGGAAAGTATATACGAAATATACGACGACTCGATAAAAGGTTTTGTTCATGAAAAACTTGTTTTTGCAGTCTCGAGGGCAGGCTTGCATAAACCTCAAAGCCCCAAGCAGGTAATGAAAAGGATCGAGTATTCTTAACAATGCCTGAGAGAATACCCTTCTTCGGTTCAACCTGAGCGTCTGTGTTTCGCAGCTTGGTCCATAACATTCCCGCAAGGCAGAATTTTCCTCCACAACTGGGACCACTTCTGCGACAAAATGGCTCTGTCCAGAAGTCTCTCTTCATCATATGCGCTTAGCAACAGCACTGGTCCGCTGCAAGAGCCCCGGGTGCCAGTTTCTCAATTTGCTGTTGTGTCCAGGGTCTAAGCTGTGTCCGCCTCCGGCTTTACAACCTCTCACTCCCCCACCCCCATTCCCACTCACCCCACCCCAACCTTCCTCGCCATTCCACCCCATTCCATCCGCTATCCCATCTTCCAGGCCCCTACCTCTCTAAAATTTGATAGCCACCGGGAGCGCTGGCAGCGGGGACTGGATCTGAAAATCTGCGCCCATTTCCCCTCGATGGGAAGCGGAATGGGCATTACGCTCAGGAATTGCCGTGCCGAAAAGTCGCGTGGAATTACATAATAGTGCGCACTGAGAGCCTTCTCCTGCAGTTTTTTCTCGGGGTAGTCGAACGGAATTGGCGCGGACCAAAACCTACTCTCGGCGGGCGACGGACCTTGAGGCGTTGCTGCAGGCAATGTGCGGCACCAGGACAACAACGTCTTGAGGCAATTGCGTTACCAGGGAATGCGTCAGACTTTTAGGACGTGGATGCATGAGGAAAGGAAAAGCGTGACCTTCTGTGACCTTTAGAGACCTGGGGTGACGTATTCTTAATGGCCTGTTGACCCAGGCTTCCAGCTCCTGGAGCCCTGTCCTCCCAGACCAGGTCACGACACGCAAAATAACACCTTCGGCGTTCCCAGGTCATGTAGGCCCGAGTGGACTGAAGAAGGCAGTAAATATCGCCGCGGAGAATCCAAACTTCAATAATAAGCTCGGGGCAGACACCAGTTTACTACAGTCTGACTCCGGCATTTGTGGGATAAGCTCAGGCTCAGCCCCTGAGACACAGTGAGCGATGTTTTATTTACCAGCATCGTTCGTCATTTGCTGAGGAAGGCATGCAAAGAGAGACTAAAAGCACCTAAAGTCATCTTCTGTTCTATTGAGTAAAATTTGTTCACTGTTTTGTCGTCACGCCGAGCATAAGACTTTAAGACCCATCTGTTGCCAACGCTTTACCATTATCACAACTACCTAACTCGATCTCTTTCGTTTAGTCTCGTGGCATGGGCACGAGTCTATTCTGCTGGATTTCGTGACTATTGTTTTAACAGTATCATCACTCGCTGCAGAAGTCCTTTAGAGGGACGTTAAAAGCATTTTGCTCCGTAAGTACTATTATCGTTCTCATTTCGATATTCAAGGCAAGAATTCAAATGTGTGCATTGTAATCGGTATAGGTTGTTATTGACTGCGAATTAGAAACTGTCGGCGCATTTTGCAAACAGCCTTGATACTTTGATATTTCACGCCTCACTATGGGGCTTTAGAGTCAAAGCAGAAGGTTCTGCTGATCGTGCTTCACCGAAGTGCCCACGCATGTATGTGTGTGCGTTCGTATGTGTGTATGTGCGTGCGTGTGTGTGTGCGAGGATGCGTGCATACGCGCGCGCGCGCGTCTGTTATAAGAAAATAAGATACATTTATCCCAATATATTTCACATCTTACATTGTACCTGGACTATTATTTTTGTGTCCTGTTTACTCACATACAAATGTAAAGATGTGGAACATCGCATTACGATATGAGGAACGGCTATTAGAGTTGTCTAGTCTCCCTAAGAAGGAAAAATGCTGCTAGACCATCTTGAGGCAGAGAGAGATGTTGCTGTGCTCTGAGATAAAGTATATATATTTCATGAAAGAGCCGTGGAAACGTGCAGGTGTTTTCAACGACTGCTGTCATTGCGCCCCTCTTGCGTCTGTGGCATGACGTGTTTCCAGCCCTGTAACTGTATGTTCACTCTTCAACCACCAAAACACGTCTACATGAGATGAATAACTGCAAGCACTCATCTTTCCCCGTTTTCTTCGACCCACAAACAACCGTATTTGTGTTTCCCTGGAGCGAAATAAAATACCGAAAAATGGTATAAACTATGGCCGGATTACCTGAAAATATTTGTCATCCGGTCACATGTGAGGCGTAGTCGTCAGCTTTGCTAGCGAAAGGAAAATAATAAAAAACAAACAAACAAACAAAAACCACCACCTTGCTCGACTCCCCTGTGCATTCGAAAAAAAGCTTTCCCGAGGCGACCCCGACCTCTGATACGGTCATGCTGCACAACCCCACTGTCGTGTCAGACGCTTTTGTGAAGAGATCTAGAGAGCTGATGTTGGGGATTCTGAAAAAGAAATCGAGTATTCTTTTACAGACCAGGAACAGAGCTGCGCGCGTAGAGGGGAGGAAGGCGTGACGTGCAGGCAGCACACCAGACAGCTAGGCGTGCTCGAGAGCCGATGGCGTCTCGTGGTATTTTGGCGTCAGCGTCAGTCAAAAGCGAGTGGCTCAGTTTCGGCTGCAGCCCTAGAGAGAGAAAGGTCAGTGCAGGACACGCAGCCTGAAGCCATTTCGTGGCTGAGATCCACACCATCAGCTTGAAGAACGAACTGTTCCACAGGCGCAGAAAGCACATGAAAAAGCATCCCCTAGCTTTTACAGCCAGTTGGGAAGCATTCCCCGTACCTAATTGTTGCCGATCGATCAAACTGCGCCTTATTTCAAAATGACGGAAAATAGCGCACTGATAACCTGGATGACGAGTCATTTGCATTAGTATCTGATTATTGGGGGTCGCCGAAGATGAGATTGAAAGAAGGCATTTTCCCACAATAGAAACAAACGCTGCATAGCGGGAGACAAAGCGTATGCTTGTGAGCGAATGAATGAGTGAGCGAGCGAGCGAGCAAGCAAGTGCGCGTGCGTGCGTGTGTATATTTATGTGTGCGTGTGTGTGTTTATGTGTGCGCGTGTGTGTTTATGTGTGCGCGTGTGTGTTTATGTGAGCGTGTGTGTGTGTCTGTCTGTGCCTATCTGCTCATGAGTGTCCAGCAGTGTGCGCATGCGAATGACGACTTTAGACTTAGGACTTTTATTGTACAGGGCCCGTATTCACAACGGCGATTTATCTTTTTAACACTCGATTTATCCCCTAGCCCCGCGTTATCTTGATCGGTTAGATAAGGTACGCTCGTCAGAGGATTCTAGGTTGCGCTTTGCTATATATACTGGTTTCCAGCCAAGGGAGAGCGGAACAGGCAGTTGGAATCGTCTGAGTTTAGAGATAAATCGGAGTTAAAATAAATCGCCGATAAATCGCCGTTGTGAATACGGGCCCAGGTCAACAGCTTGTCATACAGGTACAGACGACGTGCATCTAAGAGTTTGCGCGTTCAGGCGCCTGTACGTGGCTCTTTCAGAGTTGAATTTGCGCCGATTCCTTTGCGTTTATCTGTGGTATAATATCATTCCATGTACATCCGCGAAGTAGGAGGCGTTTTAGAAGGGTCAGTATGTCAGGACGAAGTGAAGACTGTCCGACATTTCAGGCAGGTCACAGCTTTCTTCAAAACTCGTCGAGTTCGTCTGACTTTTGTGGAATGACACCTTATTCATAAAGCCATCCTGATGTGACGTCCGCCTTTACAAGCCAAGATGGCCTCGTGGTATCATCTTCCAGGGCTAATGCCCCTCTGTGATTCGCAGACAAGTGTCCGTCGGGGGACATTTTATGTGGGTAGCCTTTTCATCGTTCTGTTCTTCCCCTTCATTTGGAGAACGGTGCCTCTGAATAGCTGCAGGGCAGAGACGTTCGTATTGACCCGGTCCTCCCAAAACCTCCCTGTTGCTGCCACAGACATCCAGTCGCAGATGAGGCCTTGCAAGCCTTCGGGGCCTCGTCTCCACATTATCTCTTGGCTTTTACACCGATCTTCCTCCCTTCCACTATTCCCACTTTGAGCTAAGCATAGGAAGACGAAGGAAAAAAAGTGGGGGATTGCGTTTATTCCGGCTTCCGGCTTGTCTAACGCACCGTGGCTGTATTTCGATGACCTTCTTTTGCTGTGTGTTACATCGAATTTTGCATTGACATTGAAGTATACATTGTAAATTTGCTGTTTTCTTGAATAAATGACCAATGGGATGCCAAACAAAATCATGCAAAAAAACATTCCGGCTTCATGGCATCCACTTTTTATTATTCATGGCTCAGATGTGAATCCTTCTACCCACAGTGAAGTTTAAATAGTCCCTCAGGCATTGTGCAAACTTTTAAATGCATTTTACTGGACACTTGTAGTCACATAGATTACGTAGGTCAGAACTCGTAGGTCCTAAATTAACATGCATTGGTTCCTAGTTTTTGTTACAAAATAAAACACATCAATACTCTTCTAAATTTCTATTCAAACCCATGGCAAAAGAGAAAGAATATGCAGGATAAAGCAGAAACATAAAACCATTTTTACCAATCAGATCCCTTCTTTGATGTTTGCATGCATGGAATACCCTGTCAGAATTGCTGTCGTTGGAAAAAAATACATACCGTCAATAATCACAGCCATATTTAAAGTAGGATATTAAATCCTGCCTAAATATGAACACCGAGGGGATGAACATTGTCCTTATCTCTTTACTATCGGGTCAATTAGAACGCAATCGTACTAATTATTTTTTCATATGTAAATGCATAATTTTCTTCAATATTTGAAACAGTAAAGGTATAGGCAAAGATGCTGGCTTTTAAACTGCCACTGTGTATCCATTTGTTAGTGCACAAACAGTTCACAGTGTCATCCTTTATTAACAACGGCACTTCCATAGAAGAAGGAGAACAAAAGTCAGAAGACAAGTCTTGACTAGAATCGTAACAGGATGTTTTTATTTCAGCCAAGGAAACCAGGTCTAGGAACAGTCGGTTTTGACAAATCTTTGCAAAACACCTCGGACAACGCTGCCACAGATTCCAATGGCAGGGACTCGGAGGACCTAGACCTCAGAAGTGAAGGCAAGGCAACCGGTGAAAACTTGAGGACCAAGGTTGGGGGTCGATTTTCAACCTCCTCACATCGTGACTATCGAGTTACCAGCGGCAGACACGGTCATGCAAATTAGTCTGTCTGCCTCCCCCGGGACTGGGAGAGAAATAAATAGTAATCTGCGGGAATACGTTTGAATGATGCTCCAGATGCCCCATAATCCTCCTTGAGCCGCTGGTGAAAGCCCGCCTTTCCTTCCTTAGCGGTTTTATCAATCCTCTTTCCCTTCCGAAGCGGCCTCGGCGAATGGTCGCTTTTGTGGCTGAAAATGGATTCCTGCGTAAGAATTAAAGGGGATTGCCCCCTCTCAGTGATTCGAACCCATAAAAGAGGAAACCTACGCTGGAAGCAATATTTACGGGGGTGGGTGGGTGGGGGTGTCAGCAGATGATTGCTGGAAGCTGGGTGGGGAGGGGCTCAGTGCCTCACACAGCGCACCACGGCGGCTGCTGACTGCCCGACAGCTGCACATCAGCACTAGCTCCGCTCCACGCTGTCCGTCATCAACATTCCGCTTGCCACGATCAAATTGAGAAATTGCTGGCGAGATTGGAAACGCAGTGCTCGGACCAGCACCGGGTCTCTGTGAAGGCGACGCAGTTCTCTGTGAAAGGAGCCTAATGAGACTTCAATCCGGTGGGAATCTCTCGGCAAACGTATCGCTTTCTCCTCGCCTCGACCCCTGTCTCTCGCAACATGGCGCCCGTCGGGCGCTCCGCGCAGGAATATTTGCCCCACTGTTCCAGCGCGGGCACGGTAATCTCAATTTCATGCGCCATTACGCCCCTTGTTTGCCTGTTGGGCGCCGAGGGAGGATGTTCCTTCTGAACAGCGTGAAAAAGTTTGCGTGGCGCATCATACGCTGCCTAGGGGTCCTTGACTCGGAGTATCGATTACCGCAAGGTTGGTTATTTCTTTCAACGCGAATCCAAGTCGAAAAATGTTGCTTTACGCAAACAGCCCATCCTGTTCAGATATGTCTACATGCCGGTCGGTTGACAGATGACTGAGAAAACTGAATTTGCAGGAAGAAAGCCAACACGCTTCAACCTCGTTTGTCAAAAATCAGGTCTCTTGTGCAACAAATTAATTGCAAATAATTTTACAACACCGTGCATTTCCCCCCTCACCCTACGTTGTTCCACGGGCGTGTCTCAAATGTACAATACTGAAATGAAAGAACAACTCAGAAAACAAAATGCCTGTTGTAAATGCAAACATTGCTCTAAAAGTTGACTATGGAGAGATCATTATTTGCCTCCGTCAGAAACACGGAGCCATGCAAGACAAGGTAGGCATTTGATCGGAAACAACCATTTCCTCCTAGGTGATGAAGCACCGCGCTCAGTTGGCACTTCACCAGCGCAGGTCTCAAAGAGTTTCATCTGCAAAGCTGTCGCCATGACAAGGCTACACCAGAGACAATATCTACATGCGTCATATGTTTATCAAAACGGTGTTTACGAAGGCCGGTTGTTTTGTTTTTCTTTTGTTACGATGGCTAATTTCAGAAACAGGTTCGCAGAGCTTAGAGCATCCAAATGGTCATATACTTTTAGTCATCATATGAGAACGTGAGTGCAGCATATGGCCGGAGCCACTCGATGCCTTTGCAAGCGTGTTGGTTAAACACTTAATGGCCGTTCCTGATCGCTATTCAAAAGCCACAGGATTCATAACTTCGCCTAGGCTTACAAGAGCTCTACACAAAAACCGCCCAAATTGACACATTATTCCAATACGTTATTACAGAAGCTTTCATCTGATATAAATTCAGCTGCAATATCATTATGCCAGTGTTAGGAAGCAAAAGCTATGGTGTTCAAGAATAACGGGCGGATGGAAATTACGAATCTGTGCAACGCGACCACGTCATGTCAGAGTGCACACACACACACACACACACACACACACACACACATACACACACACACAAACACACACACACACACACACATACACACACACACAAACACACACACACACACACACACACACACACCTGCTTTGAGTGCCTCGTCAGCTTTGATCTCGCCCCATTAGGTTATTTTGCTTTCAACATCTCCATGTCATTTTAGGAAATAATTACTGGGATTTAAAAAAATCTCAAAAAGAACAAATAGCTCAAGGGTATGTTTGATGGCGCTGATGCGAAAATAAGTGTGAAATGTAGTGGTGCCCCCTGTTTCACTTTTGCCAAGAGAGACCCTTTTCCACCTTTGAGTGCCAGCGGCGCCGCCTCATCTGGGTGCATAGCTGCAGGTCTGAGTTGCTGAGTCTGTTGAAGTGGAACCGTCAGTCTGGATCCCCTACAGACATACGCCCTCCCAGACTGGCGCCCTCGCTCCCCTGCCCCTGTCCCCGGCCTTCTTCTCGCCTGTGTAAGCACGTCTACGTACAACCTGAGCCGCTGCTTCTAAAGCAGTTCCATGGATAGCTCATGCTTCTGGAAAAAGGTTTTGTGGATCATAATGTTCTCCTCTCGTTGTGCTGAAATGTTGAGTTTCAGCCTTTTCATATTATTCGTATAATAGAAGATTAAAGATGCAGACACTGCTCCAGATCAGCAGATAGAGAAAGGGAGCAGCAACATGATACCTTGGGAGAAAAAAAGACGAAATTAATCTATGTATATCATGCCTGCTCCAAACAGATAGTTCCACGGCACAATGGCTGGTCTTGTGACATTTTTACACGTTTTATTTTTACCCTGGTTTCTCAACAAATAGTTGTCAGTACAAATCTGTATTTTCTATGTCATTAGAAAATGAGCCCACGGTGTTATGATATATGGCAACAAGGAGTCATGGTTTCATTAGTTTAAATGTCAGTCAGCGAGGAACGCTTTGGTCGAGATTTTTTCAGCATTAAAGTAGACCTCGTCTTTGCTTAAAAAGGTCACCAATCCAAGTAACTTCTTGTGTCCGTTGTATGTTCCATTGTCACATGGTATCGCAATAACAGAAGCATTTATACAGTTTTCTGAGTGGTGTCACATTTGCTTCCTCTACCAAGACGATGTTCTGGGCATATACAATTGCACTTTGTTAAGTTTTCACTTAAGAAAATGTTCTTACCCACTTTCAAGCAATGGTTCTCAGATTTTACTGGTGACGAAGAATACACTATATCATCAATGTGCTTAAAGGATCGCAAGACTATTAATATCGAGGATAGTTTTTCTTTTCAAAGTCATGCATACACTCGAAAAACTCATTACAAAAATAAATCAATGATTGACATTAGTGCAGATTGACTTAATGCATTCGCATGACGATCCGGAAACTCGATTTCCAGATTGCATTTTATTTGAATTTCACTCTGAGCTTCCTTTTCATGTACTGCACCTGACAGCGCATTGATATATTGACATTTCGAGTTAGGGTCAAGTTCATGGCTTCGTGCCTACACCCAAAGACTGCGGCCCTCAACAGTCAGCGATAGAAGCATCCACACGGATGTATGAATAAAGATCGTTGTCATTTATGCATAAAATATTGTTTTCGTCAGTCATTATCATTATCACCACCACCACCACCACCACCACCACCACCGCCATCGTCGTCGTAAAAACAATGTTTTTCATCCTTAACACCGCCTCGTGTGTTTTCTTCGTCATCGTGGTAGCAGATGCTTTTCTTCCATGTCCGCGTTTTGTGGAACTGGAATAGTTTTCATACGACCCTCTTCCTCTCCTCAGTGATTTCTCTCGTTCGTGCATCCATTTTATTAACTATTTCTTTGTTCATTCGTTTATCATCTGTTCATCCGTCCCGCCATGTGTTCGTTCGTTCATTTATTTGCAAGTTATCGACGACATAAGCTGAAATAGCTAAAACTAAATGGCATGTAATGAAAAGCACGGATGTCATCCTCGTGCCATACCTTGATTAAAGGACCGTGTAACCATGTAATTTGCCGTTTATTTTCTTTTAATCATTGTTTGCTCAAATTGTCGATCGAACTAGTCTTGAAAATTTTCGCGTCAATATCATCTTGTCCTCTAGTAATCTTGCACTGCCTTCTTTGTTTCCAAGTTTCAACCTTTTCTTCTTTTAATGGGTGTTTTCGACGGGCCAAAAACGTATTCCCTCGTTGGACGCGTGCTTTTGTAGACATCTACGCAAAAAATGGGCGAAGGAGGTTGCCATTATGTAAATAACAACGAAGCCTGTTTATTTTACGCGTGACCTAACTTCGAGTGAAGCAGTCTCCAATGGAATAGTCACACGATTCCAAGTATTTCCATTCTTGGACTCGCATCGCTCCAGACACGCTCCCTTGACATTAGGTCGACTGTGGCAACCCGGTGGTTACCTCCGAAGATCGGAACGATTTTCTTTTTTTGTCTAGACCTTCCTAAAGATTTTTCTACTTTCTGGGGAAGAAAGCATCAGGTGCACCGGCAGCCAGTTATTGAACCTTCTAGGTAGCACTGGATTGCTCTTTTCTTGAGGTCCACTTGATT
>JAWQFJ010011551.1:50000-84134 GCA_034096865.1 Theodoxus fluviatilis
TTGTCTTTTTGCCTTCCCAGTCCGCTGCTGGAACTTTCAATTTCACCCTCGAGCTGTGTCATGTCATCTCAGTTCACGTTCAAACGCATTGACGTCTCTGTGCCAGGCCCTCATTCACGGCGCGAACTTCCAGGAGAAGGCATGGCGACAAAGTCGAAGGCGCCCTGAGGGTACATGAGGTGTGCCCAGTCTACTGCAGTTGACCGCTTTCCTGGCACCGCGTCCTGGAACTCGGCACCAGATCAATAAACGCTTTGATAAGAAACATTTTCGCCTCGGTGTCCGTCGTGCGAGAACTGCTTTCTCAAGCGATCCAGGCCGCAGACCTGCCCAGGCGAGGTAAGGGTGTGGCGTCCACAAAACCCCAAGTTGTCACTCGCTCTGTTGCTCGCTGATGCACACAAGATTAAATCATTTTCAAATTCTCCAGGGGTTCTCGACTTCCCCACAAAACCCAAACTACTTCTGACACTTGGGACGCTTTTGCAAGATGAGGCACTGGATGAGAATTAAATGTCAAAAGATCGTGTTCTCTCGCCGTCGGTACTTTCACAGGATCCGCCGGTGGTAAACTCACGCCCGTTACACACCTGTAGAAAAAGTAACCCCGAGTGTTTAGACTTTGCAATGCAAACTTAAGCTGAAAGCAAGTTTTTTTTAGCAAAGTAGGAAGGGCTGTGTCAGAAGCCTGCTTGAGAGGCACACAGAAAACAAAACTCTCCCTTTCGAAACACTTTCCGTGTAAGTATTGAAGTATTTTCGACGATCTCATTTACCGCACTAAGACAAATAATTCTACAACTTCATCGAACACTTCTTTTCTTTAAAAACAGCTTGTCACACCAAGACTTCTCACTAAGGGAAGTTGCCTCGCTGTCAAAGGAAAGTCAAGGTTTCTCCTAATTCTTCTCAAGTTAAACACAGAAATTCAACCAACAATATTTACGGCAGTTATCCAACAGGGACGAGGTGTTGAGCCGACGATGTCAACTCCCTATGTCAGCGTTAGGTCAGCGTCGGCGTCGAGGACATCAACGTCACCGCTGGGGAGTAGTGCGGCCTTTCTGCATCCTGGCGGAGCCGGCGCAGATGTGGAGCTGCGATGCGGCGAGCGGGCTGCTGCCACGTGCTCTGGCTAGAGCCGCGCCAGCAAGGGGAGACCACTGCTACTGCCAGCCCGCCTCTCGCCCGCCCCCTGACGGCACACAACCTTCACAGGGGCAGACAACTACGAGAGGTGTGGAGGCGCAAGGGCGGTGCCGTGGCGAGTTAGTGCGTGCTTTGGAATCAGTTCTGTAGTCATCAAACCTGAACTGGATAGCCACTGTTTCAGGAAAGAAAGTCATAGAGATCAGAAGGATTATGAACACTGTTCGTGGTGGGGAGAGTCTGCCTTTGACATTATGTGACATGGTCTTGGCGTAGAGAGTAAAGCGGTGTGAGATCCAGACATGGATTATAAGACGCAATGTAAAACGACACCTTTACGTTTACCCTTTCAAATCTGTAAATGCAGAATCACGAAGAGCAGAAGTTTGCGAGCAGTAGCTCTAAGGATGCATGCTAGTTCAGTCATAATCCCTCAGATGGTAGCATCGCACCATTGGCTTATCAGCCAAGCGCATAAACCAAATGTCTGAACCTGCGGTTCCTCTCGTACTGAGCAGGATTACCATTGCGACGACCTGTCATCAGTAGGGTAAAACTAACCTGTCTCACGACGGTCTAAACCCACTACCTTATATCAGTGTGGCTTTTACGAACGTTTAGGGGTGAAATGAGAACACGTGTGAAGGTTCTGGGATAGAGATGCATTCATGGGTGAAAGAGTTATTCCTGGCACTAAGGCTGCTTACTTGACGGAAATGATAGTTGCAGGTGGGGCTTTGGTAAAATGGTTGTGGAGAGGGTATGAGATGAGAGTGTAGGCGAGACTTTCACTGGAGGCCGTTGGGCCGTGGCGCGATGAGTAGGTTGCATTGACGGCTAATTGCTAGTTCCGTTGAAGCATGGTAAGGTTTGGGGCGTGAGGGAAGTAGTAAACCCTTGAGAATGAGGAATCAGCCGGTAGGAGGTAAAAGCGGACGGGGACTGGCCTGGGAGGGTGAGTGAGGGAAACGGGGTAAGCGAAGAGGAGGACGTCGCCGAGATGAGTTGGACCAGAAATGGTACAGTCCTCAGGCTAGAGGACTGCGTACTTCTGGGCGAGCCTGAAGGCAAGGCACTCTAACACTTCGCTCAGGAACGCTCTCCTAACGAGGCAAACCGGGTTAGCACGAGTCCCACCGCCAAGCTGACCGGGAAAAACGCCTTGGTAAAGCCCGGGCCCGAACGCCAGATTTAGGAGAATCAATGTGATTACATGCCCAGCAAAAACGAACCGCTCTCCGCAGCCCAAGCAGATGGCTGTGTGTTGGGTCTGCACCCATACGTGGCGTATGCCAGACGAACTGAGGACCGAGACAACATGGCGATATGGCACCCGTGGTCCATGCAATGCTTAACACATATTTAGGCTTTGACAAGGCTCCATTTAAACTCGGTTATTGCGGGCAGTGAGTGTTTAACACCCTCCCGTCTGTATTGTTAAGGTTTCTAGTGCAGTTGCCAAGTCGCTCAGCTTGCGGTCAACTCGCGGCTAGCCGGTTCGGCGTTCGATGCCTTGCGGATCTTACAGTTCCCTCTGTGAACCTGATGGCAGTTTAGCCAGCATGAAGTCGGAATGCTCTCCAAAGAACGGAGACCGTGTTAGTACCTAACTGTTCGTGCTTCTGCCCTTTGATATTTTTCGTCTGTCAAATATCACCGACGAATTTTTCAGGGCGTTATTTGCACAATGTTTAGATTGTGATTTACCACAATTGTGGTAAAAGCCGTTGAGAGCAATAACCTTCCTTTTCTGCACCAATGACTATTGAAGCTTCCAAGTGTGCTGTATATTAATATCACTTTGCTACGGGATAACTTGAGCCGCACATGTTGAATCTCTGCGTCACTCAACTCAAAGAGGTTAACTTTATTCTAGGAAATTAAAGCAAATACCCTGAAACTTAAACACTGAGTCCATTGATGATGTGGGAATGAAATGCACACTTCAAAATGTTACATGCTAAATCTAGAGACGCAAATATCAAGATATTCCTCCACGGACTTTTATACGTCAGTGACATATGTACATATACGTGTTTGAGAACAAATTACTAGCTAGGTCTCTCTTTAAAATTCAAAGCAGCCTCATAGGATCATGTCAACACTGAGTGTCAGAAAATCTCAGCTTGGGTACAATTCAACATGAGGTGTTGACGACCTCCCAAAATAAACGTTCATGCAGTCTCGATCGAGACCTGACAAGTCCCTGTTTACAACAAGAAGACATACACAAATCGGGACGGAAAATGTCGGCTAAATCCGAAGCCCTCACTCTTTTATTTGTTTCGGTTCTTTCGTCAAGATTTTGAGTGAAAACATAGAAATGTTCACCACCTCAAATGGGTGAAATCCTACAACGTTAAGCATTTAATTTAGAATCACGCTAGGACAAACATTATTTACATTAAAACTTATTCAGACTTCGTAGCACAAATCTGCCTCAAATAGGAGGACTGTCGAACAGAGAGACCCAAGCAGAGGTCAGCACCACCAAAGATCAGAACCTAACAATAACGAATATTTCAGCTTATTGCACTTTTCATGAACTTGTTTATTCTATTGTGTTAATCGAACGGTGTGTGTGTGTGTGTGTGTGTGTGTGTGTGTGTGTGTGTGTGTGTGTGTGTGTGTGTGTGTGTGTGTGTGTGTGTGTGTGTGAATGAATATGTCTCAAGAATCCTACTGTTAGAAAAAGCAAGCTACTGTAGATATAGTGGTCCAAAACTCCACAATGTCAAAGTTAATTGCCAAAGTGGCGTATGCACCATGCAACATGATTCTATGAATTTGCGCGAATTTGTGGTGGTAATAACTAGCGATCAGTACCATTGTCCTTTTTGTCCTTTTCTTTGACAATGACTCCGGCACCCTCGCTGCCGATGTCCGACACAATGATGTACTAGGCACCTTCTTTTGAAATATGCAAGAAAGAGAAAACCGAAAATAGTCTTTCACATACGCTCTTATAAGTATCACATTGTCATTTCGACGGAGTACTTTAGTTCCATACATTCCATCAAAGTTGGTGTATAGTGATTTGCAAGGTGACGAACAAGCACTCAATAATTTTCCCTAGGTCTGAAATGGACGATGGCGTTACTTCGTAATGATTCGACAGCCTGTCAGTCTCCAGTGCTAGCCCCTCCTACCTTGCCTGACTTTCATAAAAACAATACTAACAAATATTCAACAACTAAAGAAAACCAAAAATGCAGTCAGGCGGCATTGATTAAACACCTTCACCCCTCATCCCCACGCACCCCCCACGCTCCCCTCCCCCCATGCACCCTCCACGCACCTCCCACGCACCATCCCCCCACGCACCCCCCATCCCGAGATTTTGCTGATTAAGATGACGAGCAAATTACACTCGTATATTCAAAGTGTTATTGTTAAACAACCTAAAGGATATATACTGGTCTGAAACAGATGTACGTTTAACCTCCATGTCAAAGGGGCCATTGATCAACGTCCAAGCAGCACTTTCCTGCAGTCAAACTCACAGATTCACAAAGAGCCGCCCTTCGGTATTGTCTTCACACCACAAGAAGCAGCCCGCTCTTTCTTTTCTTTTTACAGTCTGTTCAAGAATTTACAGAACAGCTTCGTACTTTTCTGCCCTCGGAGGCTTTCGTTTCACTCCTGCTCAGATTAAAAAAAAAATGATATAATCAGTGAAACCGAAGTCATTCAGTTCTAAAACGTGCAACTGTTCGACCGCAATGCTCTCTACACGGTCACTCAACAACCATGCGTCCATTAAAAATTTATCCAACGGAGTGTACTGTAAACAAAAATGTTTTAAGCGAAACCAAATGATAATTGATGAAGTCCCAATAGATAACTGTATCTGTGAATATACTGTTGGGCGCATGTTTAATCTATATAAAACCCAAACGGTTTCTGTCTATCCAGATATCTGTCCGTCCGCTCTATACGTTCGGCCGCCCGTGCACGGATCTCCACGAAATTTGGCATGTCGCTCCCCCGTGACTGGATGGGGGTAGTCGTCGCATTTTGAGAGGCGTACCTCCAACCGTTCCTGAGATATTCCCTCTGGAACTTTTTAGTCATGGGACTGTTGAGGGCAAAGGGAGGCAACTCGGCTCCAACGTGTGCTTCGTGTTGCACGAGGTTTTACGGCTCCGAGCTCAGCTCATCTCATCACGCGTTGATGTTTGGTGAATGTGAGGGGGTGGGGGGTGGGAAAGTATTACGGTACGGTTTTTTAGGGGGGGTGATGCCGGGGGGTGCGGTGAGACCGGGGGGTGGGGGGGGTGAGACCAGGGTGGGGGTGAGGCAGGCCGGGGGGGGGGGGTGAGGCTGTGGGGTGAGGCCGGGGGGGGGGGTGAGGCCGGGGGGGAGTTGGGGGGGGGGGAGTATCTACATTAATGTTATTTAAGGGGAGAGGGAAATGGAAAAGGTGGAGACGGGAAAAGGTGGAGACGGGAAAAGGTGAAGACGCGAAAAGGTGGAGACGGGAAAAGGTGGAGATGGGAAAAGGTGGAGCCGGGTAAACCAACTAGTTTCTATATGAGAACAAAGTCAAATTTCTCATTTCCTTTAATCGGGGAAATATTATCATTGAAGAAGTGGAAATGCAACACTACGAAGTTCCAAAGTAAAATGGAGCTCCTGTCGCATTTTCACCACGAAGAGTTTTGAAGTTTGCAAACTTCGGTTTCATCCGAGATCTTTGCTTTCGTCATGCTTACTCTCAAAGGGCATACTTTTCACTTAAATCCAACTGCCGCAACCCAGAGGAATTGGCTTTTGAGAACAAGGATGGTTCGAATGTTGAGGTGGCAACCCTGGCGTATAATTTAAGACCAGAAGTAATGATGGCAGATGGGGAAAAATATTTTTTCTTCAAATGTTATCTTCCACGACAAAGTGAGACCACAGCCACCTAACCTCATTTCGAGGAATCGGCCAAATCTAGATTGACCACTTCTATTTGAAACCTCCATCCATTTGTTTATATCATTACATCGCGTTCAGTGAAATTCTTGTCATTGTCTTTTCTTTTTCTGCAAAACTCGGACCTTACCCTATCGAAGCAGCTGTGATCATTTCGTCCAGCTATCAGTAGATTGTCCGCCACTTAGTGATAAACAGTCAACAGATCAGCCATGTGCTGCTTATTTATATAAGTTTTTCTCCCAGCCCATCTTTTCTGAGTTTTTTTGTCCATTTGTAGCTGTCCGGCTGATCAGCCGATATAATCACATCAAAACCACCATCACGATGACAACACTATGTTGCTTAAAAAACAGTGCCTCAATAAAAAAGCTCCTCTTTCTCAAACAGTCAATACAGTGACTAAAAGTGTTCAGTATCTCATAACTTTGTCACTATTTATGCTATATTCAAGCTTTTTGCATCACTGGAAAGAGAAGTATCTTCATTTTACTATCATACTTATTGTAATTTCCCAAAGATGACGTCCGTCTCATTTCATTGTGGAAGATCACAAATGTCTTCAGCGCCTTTCTCCCCTGTCTTTCAGCTTTTTCGTTTTGCCTCTTCATGCCCTAGTGAAAGGTTATTCAACCAACAGCTCCTCCGGTTAAACACTTGTGAAAAAGCACTGATTATAGACGTTGCTCCTGTCGTAAATAAATGAATATTGCTGTGCAAAAAGAGACACCATCTCGTAAGTTCAAATGACATGTTATAACTGCGCTTGGTCGTTGAAGTAGATAGACCGCAGGGCGTGGCATCGGATCGTTCAAGTCCGCTCGTCCAAAATATGGACGATGTTCCCATATTATATTATGATAGTACATGGTATTTGGGGATTGAAAACAACAAAGTTCCCACTTCGATCAAATTTTGAAAACAGTGAAAAATAACTTTTAAAAGTGCGGATTTGTATGGCAAGGATTCGATGCAAAACTATACAGGAGTTACTTCCCGTGACACATTTTGATAATTTTGGCCAATCCGAAATTAGGTCAGATTTACTGCGGAGTGGCCACGTGTGCGTGTGCAATACATTTCCAAAATGTAAACAACGACTACATCAAGCCTTTTACCGATATTACGTGGGCAAAAGCCTTGCATTTTGCTTCTGAGTGGAAATTACTTGATGGGGAAGCGAGTTCTGTCATGGTCGCGTTCAGTGAACAGGTTGAACGTGGCGTTATCGGCGTTGGTAAACCTTGGTGTATCATCGTTCGTGTTGTCAACGTTTAACGTGCAATGTCATGTGAAACTTCAGCGGAAAAAACGGCTGGAATCCAAAAACACAGTGTCTGACAATGACGCCTCAGTAGACTCCAGCAACAAGCGTGTGACAAGAGGGAAATCTGTTTCATCCATTGGAAAACTTCCAGCCAGAAATAGTGGTGTGCTTCCGTTAATATTCATATTGGAGATACGCGTCTGAAACTGATATTCATCGCTTAAACAAAGATCAGGTTGGCTTTAAAAAGTATCAGTTTCAGACCACAAAATCTATAGTTTGTTTCTTACAATCTTACAAATCAGAACATTTTTTAGCATGACCAATTGAGTAGCAATTCTATATTGTCAAATGTTATGAATATACATGTAATCATTGCATTAAAAATTCAATTAAACAGGTGAAACAATTCAGAATAAAGAAAGAAGCCCAAATATGAAATGCAAGCAAGAAAAACATTTCAAATGCTAAGAAATGGTTACACTTAAATAAGGACTTGGCTCTCAAGCTCAGAGCTCTCCTTGGCCCAAGCAACTTAATGGATTAATTTCTAAACATTAAAAAGCAGATCCATAGTGATATGCTCAAAGAAACTATCTTCAAGATGACAGGTGTCCATTCATCATTTCATGTATATTAAGAATAGTTTAATAATGTATTCTCAGATTAATAATAATCTGCCCCATTGATTATGTTTGATCCTGTTAAGAGGGAGCATTGTTCTAAACAAATTCCATAACATCTCCTCAAGCAATTGATCACAATTTTACACCTTCAATGCCTTTCTTAGATTATTTTTGCCTTGTCAGCATGAAATTTCCCACAAGAGCAAAGCTTGTACGGCCTTTTATTCTTGACCAACATGAACTGGACTACAACAGTCATGATCACAACAATGAAACAATTATCATGACAAAAGAGCTGACTATATACTTCAAGATATTCCATGCATCATAATAATGTTTTGAGACCACATCAAAGCATCAGCATACCCAAACTATGCATTTTGACATAAAAAAGAATAAGGTTTTCAAAACATTTGCCTTGGAAAGTTTAAAATTTGAACTTCAGCACCTCAAGGGAACACTACCACCACACACTCTAATGTTTAGCTTGTGTCAGAGTGCAATAATTCACCCTTGTATGCAACAATGTACACTGGCTGTTTATGAACTTGAAATTTAGCTCTCAGTTTTTCCACAAGCCGTTTCCACAAGATGTAGTCTTTGTTTACATTTTGGAAATGTATTGCACACGCACACGAGGCCACTCCGCAGTAAATCTGACCTAACTTCGGATTGGCCAAAATTATCAAAATGTGTCACGGGAAGTAACTCCTGTATAGTTTTGCATCGAATCCTTGCCATACAAATCCGCACTTTTAAAAGTTATTTTTCACTGTTTTCAAAATTTGATCGAAGTTGTTGTTTTCAATCCCCAATACCATGCACTATCATAATATAATATGGGAACATCGTCCATATTTTGGACGAGCGGACCTTTGAAAGGAGTCGTTAGATGATGCCACGCCCTGCGGTCTAAGATTATAAGTTGCAAACACAATACAGACACGAAAATTTTCATTATGTCAGAAATATAATTTTTGTCAGTAGAGGGTCTCCAAAGGCGCACCTGAACAATAAAGCAAATGACATGGGAAAGGCCGTGCCTTAGTGGTTTTTGTAAACAACCGCGAAAGCTGTAGCCCACGATTCACGTTTCCTAGTGTCAGTAAAAATGTAAAATGGCAATACAAACTGGAATAGGTTATTCATGTAGTTTATGCGAAAAGAACACGCTTGTAGATCAAAGCAATATAAAATATGTCGCGAAAAGTATGATCGAACGTGGGATGAAATTTCATTGTGACTGCTTCCGTCGAGGAATTAATCAGGACGTCCCATGAATAATGTCCACCGCGGGGCGTAGCATCAAATTAGATCTCTCAAAATTCTTCTGTTTATACAGAGATCAAAAGAACATAAAATTTGTTTCCAGTGACGTGTATTTTACGGGTTGTTGGGGGAGCGTTGACGAGACGTATTCGGCCGGTGCTGAATCAAACATTTCGAGGAACCGAGTTTGCAGATCACATGACATCAAACTGCCTGCTTTTCAGATGCCCCAGGTCAATCTGAGCATTTATTTCTGCTCTGTCAATGTTTGACATTGTTAGAACTTTTCAGAAATAAACTTATCTGAGACTGGATATCTTGTAATCTTAGTCGTTTAACGTATATTCAACACATCACAGCATTTCATCTGCTATTTCATTGATTACGGAACTAAAACGCAAATACTAAGTACCATATGTTTTGCAGTATATTCGTAAAGGAACTTAGTTTTAAATACAATTTTCCTCAAAACCTGTAGGACTTGTTCAAGAGGTCATTTACGTGAAGAGATCAGGATTCAAGTTTCTAAACCAAAAGTTATATCGCATGGAATTTCTTACGGTGTTGTTGGTGTCTCTTTTAAAAGGCGACAGGATAAAATGTTGTTTTCATAATATGCCTCAATTCTCTAGCAGTCAGATCAGGTGTATGTCGCAAGCGCTGAAGTATCGACGATCATGAAAAAGGAGCACGATAAGATAAGTCCTGAATTTAAATCATGACTGAAGTGTAAAGTGCCTGGTTATAAAAATGTGACATCAGAGCGGCTCATGCGATACATCACCAGCTGGAGGTACTTTACGCACCAAGAACTGCAAACTGACCTTGAGATAATGCGTTTGGTCGGTGCGTACTTGGATCCTCAGCTATGGTCAGCTTTGCCACTGGATAATCTCTTGTTTTGCTTAATGGTCGCTGTCGTCAATTGTCGATTTAGTCACCCCACTCTCCCAGGAGGCTTCAGAGAGACTGAGGAAATGAATATTCTACCGTCCTGTCCCGCGGAATGACGGTCAGAATTCGCTATCATTGGCCACTACCGCGTGACACTATTCTGTCACGATCACCCACGCCGCCTCAGACGCCCAAGTGTGCGAAACATGTGGGAAAATCTTCAGCGTCCGGATAGGCCTTATTATCCACCTCCGGACCCATGGCATCTCATCTTCTGACTAAGGAAAAGCCATTTATCCTCTCCGCTGCCAATGGTCAAGCAAACAACATAATTTGTTGCTAGCGCATACAACGGACCTGACGAATTGTGACTGCTAGTGCTACTGGTGTTTTTTCGATGTCGTCTTTAGAGACGCACTGTTCAAAGGTGGATACAACAGACGGCGGGGTGGGGGGGGGGGGGGGGGGTGGGGGGGGGCGGAACAACACAATGTACTCTGTGGTTTCAGTTGTAGCATTTAGTAGGCCTTTTTCAAAGGAAATTGTCGCAAGGGTGCCTGTAGTATAAGGCTCCTTTTAAATGCAGTAGCGATTGTTGGTATCAGCCATGATATTGTAAGGTCATCGAGTATAAAGATGCATGCATGAATGACAAATTGTATAACTTGGAAATAAATGGCATGTTCTGTGTGCATCAAATATGACGGTGTTGTAATGGAATGGGTTCGCTATTGCGGAGGGCCGCTATTGCGGGGGGCCGCTATTGCGGGATGTTTTTTGGGCAAAAGTTCTTAAGGTCATTTTGATTCTTTTGTCCTAAAACGCCAAAAAAACCATAACATTTTTGTTACTTTTTTAAACTTAGAAATGTTTTCGGTTTTTATCAATAACGGGTGAAGATTTATATTCTAACTCCAACCCACGTTTGACTCTCAACGGGTGGTCCCTACGCCCTAACTCCAGGGCCCGACGCTGATGTTGGACACAAACGTGACAAAAGTAACGCGTCCGGGTTTAGGTGAAACTCCCCGGACAGGCTTAGTCAGTCAGGCGGGGTGGCGGGTGCGGCCTAGGCTGAGCGCTATCGGTAAAACCAAAAAAAATTTCAACGTTTTTTTAAAAGTAAAAACAATTGTATGGTTTTTAGGCGTTTTAGGACAAAAGAATCAAAACGACCTTAAGAACTTTTGACCAAAAAAATCCCGCAATAGCGGCCCCCCGCAATAGCGGCTCCCCGCAATAGCGGCCCCCCGCAATAGCGGCCCTCCGCAATAGAGAGCCGACCCCGTTGTAATGAGGATATAAAACCTTCACGAAACACATGAATCACTACAATGTTACCGTGGAAAACAAAGGAGATGACGTACGTTGAACCGGGGAAGGGAACGTAAGAAAAACAGGCTTTCCTTGAACATGTATGTGACTGTCGGGTTATTAACGCTTATCCTGTAAACCAAACAAATAGCTCCTAGAATTGCTTTGTGGAGGAGGAATTTCTCACGACTTCTCCTCGGTGATCGGCGATCCCTGCAGCTGGCGGCCAGTACAAACTTACCGACACGGCGCATTGGCTCGGGGTGGCCAGACGATTGTCTCTCTCCCGAGTAGCAGCCATGATTGGGCACAGCAGGGGTCCGGGGCCCTCGGGACGAGTTCCGGCCGTCAAGCCTGAGAGATCACAGACGCCTGCAGAAATGATGGTCGGGGAACGTCGCCTCTGCCGACGTCCGTCTAGTCGGTGGGACTCGAGGCTCCTCGCGCCTGCCTGCAGCAGCTCATCAATCTCGGAGTAGAATGAAGTACGCGTCGTGTGCTCAGACAGCAACAACTGCATAAGAAGGAAAAGCAAGGGCAGAATGACCGGTTTTTAAAAATGTAATTGCAAAGCTCATTGAAGGAGTGAGGTCCTTTTTTCAGGTCTACGATTTTTGCTTCTTTGCTTCTCAGCAAAGGAATACTTTTTTTGGTTTAATTGGACTGATGAGCAACTGAGATTACTTGCCTATTCTCACCTGGTTATCGTGGTGGTGTAGAAAACACCTAATGCTCCTCATGACGTAAACAGAAGTATCCATTGGGTTAGCACATTGTGTTTTTTTTCATGATTGTTTGTATAAAGCTGTCCGCATTTGAGATTTGCAGAAACTTTGAATGGCATTTCATGTGAACAACCTTTTGCTGCAGTACTGACGCTGAAGTAGATAACTGTTGCCAGTTCGCTCTGCTGTGGCTGAAGAATGGCCAAAAACTAATTGCTTTCATGAGTACGTTTGAGCCTGTTTGTTGACTCTTTTTTCCACCTCATTCCTTTTTCTTTTGTTAACACGATAAAGTTTCTCTGACGGTCGGAATGACAGGAGAAATATACTTCTCAGTGCTGCATAACGGAGACTAAATACTTTCCCTAGCACTATTGATCCTTTCTCTGTACTCCCCTTGCTTCGTTGCTCATTTCTTATTTTATCAAACATCAACGCAGTTCGTCCGACAAACGAAGAGGCAGGAACACCACACGTCAGGGTTTTCTTTACCGTTAGCTGCCCCGAGCCTGAACACACTGTGTTATGGAGGTCTGATGTAAATACCTCCCTTTTCATGTTCATTTGACTTTGGTGGTTGTGGAGGTCTGGTGTAAATACCTCCCTTTTAATGTGTGTTTGACTTTGGTGGTTGTGGAGGTCTGATGTAAATACCTCCCTTTTAATGTTTGTTTGACTTTGGTGGTTGTGGAGGTCTGATGTAAATACCTCCCTTTTAATGTTTGTTTGACTTTGGTTGTTGTGGAGGTCTGATGTCAATACCTCCCTTTTAATGTTTGTTTGACTTTGGTGGTTGTGGAGGTCTGATGTCAATACCTCCCTTTTAATGTTTGTTTGACTTTGGTTGTTGTGGAGGTCTGATGTAAATACCTCCCTTTTAATGTTTGTTTGACTTTGGTGGTTGTGGAGGTCTGATGTAAATACCTCCCTTTTAATGTTTGTTTGACTTTGGTTGTTGTGGAGGTCTGATGTCAATACCTCCCTTTTAATGTTTGTTTGACTTTGGTGGTTGTGGAGGTCTGATGTAAATACCTCCCTTTTAATGTTTGTTTGACTTTGGTGGTTGTGGAGGTCTGATGTCAATACCTCCCTTTTAATGTTTGTTTGACTTTGGTGGTTGTGGAGGTCTGATGTAAATACCTCCCTTTTAATGTTTGTTTGACTTTGGTGGTTGTGGAGGTCTGATGTCAATACCTCCCTTTTAATGTTTGTTTGACTTTGGTGGTTGTGGAGGTCTGATGTCAATATCTCCCTTTTAATGTTTGTTTGACTTTGGTGGTTGTGGAGGTCTGATGTCAATACCTCCCTTTTAATGTTTGTTTGACTTTGGTGGTTGTGGAGGTCTGATGTAAATACCTCCCTTTTAATGTTTGTTTGACTTTGGTGGTTGTGGAGGTCTGATGTCAATACCTCCCTTTTAATGTTTGTTTGACTTTGGTTGTTGTGGAGGACTGTTGGTCTCTCTTTTGCGCTTCTTTGCCGCTCTGTTTTGTCTTCCGCGTTGGTTTTTACTCCGTCTTTGCACTGTCCAGCTACTAGCGTTCTACTTTTCTTTCTTTTTTGGCGGGACCCGGCGAGCTGCTGTTTGGTGAGCTGAACTTTTGTAATGCTCTATACAGGGGTCGAGCTTTTAGTTTTATAGTACTAGAGTAGGTTATTTTATCATTCAGTTCAGTTCAGTTCAGTCTCTTAACCCTAAGATGGGTTGTTGAGGCACTACTGATGACTTTCGGACAATCTTCATCCATCGATCTCTATCATCTGTGGCTCGCTGTGAGTCAGCAAAGGTCAAGTCTGTCCACTCTTTGATGTTGTCTTCCCACCTCTTTCTTTGCCTGCCTCTCCTTCTCCCACCTGGTACGGTACCTTGCAGGATGGTCTTGGCCAGTCCACTGCCTCTTGACACGTAACAATACAAATTCAGCTTTCTGCTTTTCACTATTGAGAGCAGGTCTTCGTCTGTCCAAATGCTCTCCTGATCCTGTTGCTGACTTCCTCATTCGTGACATGGTCTTTATATGAGATGTTCAGAATCTTGCGGAAGCATCTCATTTCCAGGGCGTGTATCCGTCTCTGTAGTTCAGATGTGAGTGTCCAGGACTCGCATGCATACAAGAATACGGAGATGGCCAGCGTGCGCATGAGCCTGATATTCGACGCGAGAGTGATATTTCTGTCACGCCATATTGGCTTCAACTTTGCCAATGCTGCTGTTGTTTGTGCTATCCTGGACATTATCTCTGGTTTGGACCCTTTATCAGTCACAATAGATCCCAGGTAATTGAAGTTGTTCACAGCTTCCAGTTTTTGGCCCTTCACTTTGATTTCCATTTTGAAGCCCCGAGGATTGTTCGTCATCACCTTGGTCTTCTCGGCGCTGATCTCCATTCCATATGCCTGTGAGGTCTTGTCCAGGTGCTCGACAATACTAGTCAGCTCCTCTTCACTTCCTGCTAATCCATCAATGTCATCAGCAAAACGTAAGTTGGTGATCTTTCTGCCACAGATGCTGATCGATCCTTCGTGGTCTGCTAGGGCATCAGTCATTATCCTTTCGAGGAAGAGGTTGAAGAGTGTGGGGGAGAGTAGACAGCCCTGTCTGACTCCGACCGTTGTCCTGAACCATTCGCCTGTCGTACCATTGAACAGGACTGCGCTGGTCGCTCTGTCCATGGATCTAATAAGAATGGATTGCTGACTGCGGCGTGTAGAGAAATAAGTTCGCCGATAGCCTCTTTTTCAATATTGTTCTGATTGCACTTCCGGTTGCTCCGCTTTCAATGGCCGATGCCTTTGTTAGTGTAAACACCTGGCGAAAATCACGATTTTTGTATTTTAGTTTTAGCCATCTTAATTTTTTCTCCGCATAAGTCGGTGAGAAAATGTGTCTAGTTTGTAACCCTGTGTTTAGTTTTGTTGTCAGCCATTTATGAAACGCCTAGTTACTTCCAGAGTCAACCACAGTGTGTTGCGAATTGAGTGACATTAATGACAGTGATACAAGAGCTGCCGTAGTTCCTAAACCAATATCAAGGAGGGCGAACAGTACTTCAGATGGAGCCAAGTGTTGTGTTGTTGATTGTAAGGTATCATCAGTGGCATGCAGGGGACTTTCTTTCGTTGGAATTCCAAGAAAAGGTGTCAGTGAAGTCAAAGACAAATGGAGATCAGCCATCGTTGCTAAAATTGATCGAGTGGACGAAGCATTCAACCCAGACATGGCCAAGATCTTCAGTCGACATTTTGACGATGCTTGCATCAAACGAGGTACGTTTCTTTCATTATTTGTTTCAGTGGGATGTGGGTGTGTTAGACGTCTTTTGTCTTAGAAATCAAAACAAATCTTCACCTCATCTTGGACAGAACAGCGTACATTCTTCGCGCACTTCTATTTATAGCTGACGCGCGGACCTCAGCGACACCAGGAATTCGCTCGACAGTGGCGTCCGTAGTAGCAGACGAACTAGATAGCCTGACCAAAGTGCTTTGTTTTCCGTTAAAAGTGGAATGAATACCATTTTTTAACTGCAAAGTGTGTCTGGGATGCCTGCAAATGTACTTACAGCTTCAACTGATGGAATAAATCATCACTGTTTGAACAATTATCTGTTTTACTTACCATGAGAATTCGCTCGACAGTGGCGTCCGTAGTAGCAGACGAACTAGATAGCCTGACCAAAGTGCTTTGTTTTCCGTCAAAAGTGGAATGAACACCATTTTTTTACTGCAATGTGTGTCTGGGATGCCTGCAAATGTACTTACAGTTTCAACTGATGGAATAAATCATCACTGTTTGAACAATTATCTGTTTTACATGAGAATTTGCTCGACAGCGGAGTAACCGGAAGTGCAATCAGAACAATGTCGAAAACGAGGCCATCGGCGAACTTCTTATATGACAGCGCGTGCAGGCTGAGCGAGCCAGCCGTCCATATGATGTAATGTCCATGCTCTGTCATAGAGATGTTCGACGACTTTAATGATCTTGGAGCTGATGTTGTAGCTTCTCAATGTGGCCCACAGTAGTATAACTGCCAAGGTGTGCTATAAGAGTATGACTGCCAAGGTGTGCTATAACAATATGATTGCCAAGTTATGTTATAACAGTATGACTGCCAAAGTGTGTTACAACAGTACGACTGGCAAGGTGTGCTATAACAGTATGACTGCCAAGGTGTGCTACAACAGTGCGACTGGCAAGGTGTGCTATAACATTGATTGCCTAGGTGTGCTACAACAGTTTGATTGCCAAGGTGCGCTACAACAGTATGACTGCCAAGCTGTGTTACATCAGTATGACTGCAAAGCTGTCCAGCAACAGTATGACTGCCAAGCTGTGCTACAACAGTATGACTGCAAAACTGTGCTACAACAGTATGACTGCCAAGCTGTGCTATAACAGCATGACTGTCATGGTGTGCTACAACAGTATGACTGCCAAGCTGTGCTATGACAGCATGACTGTCATGGTGTGCTACAACAGTATGACTGCCAAGCTGTGCTATAACAGTATGAATGTCATTGTGTGCTATAACAGTATGACTGCCAAGGTTTCCTTTTTCCTTCCAAAACGGCGTTCCAAAACGGGATCATGAGGAATGTGCTAAACACACCTTTGCCAACAGGGTGGCAAACGGAGACTTTTTTCAAGAACTCGCTAGTGCCTGCACTTTGCCATCTGCTTTACGCTCTACATCTGGCCATGTGTCTCTGTCAGTTCCAAGGTCAGAGAAAATTGTTTGCATACATCAGTCTGAGTACCCAGAAAGTGCAGTGGGAGGAAAGGCGTTTGGAAAGTAGTTTGAGAGGATGCTGCGGGAGTATTTCTTGATGATGCAGAGATAATTTTTGTCCTCGCCTCTCAAACTCGAAATTCTCATTACTTTCAGAAAGCCTTTTATTCGCTTCAGCATTTGTGCTGATTGTGTTTCTGGAGACCTCGCCGTTTGCTGCTATACAGACTGACTGCTTTTTTGTGTGTAATAGAGCTGTGTCGATTCTTCACTTCACTTCACTTGTCCCGTAGTCTGGACGACCATTGGGGCACCACAGATGATCTGGCAACCAGCTCTCTCCATTCCTCTCGCCTCTCGGACTGTCTCAAGGCTTCGCTGAGCCTCATCCCTGTCCACTCTGAGACGTTGTCCTCCCATCTTTTCCTTTGTCTGCCTCTCCTCCTCCCTCCATTTACTGTGCCTTGTAGCACAGTCTTGGCAAGCCCTGACGATCGTGAGGCGTGCCCAAACCACTTTAGTTTGCGTCTTTTCACAGTGGTCAGTAGTTCTTCATGGAGCCCGATGGCTTGCCTGATTCTGTTTCGGACTTCCTCGTTTGTGATGCGGTCCTTGTAGGAGATACCGAGGAGTCGTCAAAAGCATCTCATTTCCATGGCCTGTATCCTTCTCTCCAAGTCAGCTGTTAGTGTCCATGACTCACAGGCATACAGAAATATGGACATGACCAGGGCGCGCATCAGTCTGATCTTTGAGGTGAGGACTTGAGTTTTGTGAGTGCTGCTGTCGTCTGAGCAATTCTGGCGCGTATTTCAGGTTTGGATTCTGCATCTGTGACAATTGCTTCCAGGTATTTGAAGCTGTTGACGGTTTCTAGTTTCTCGCCATAGACCTTGATGTCAGTGCTGATGCCGTTGGTGTTGCTGGTCATCATTTTGGTCTTCTCTGCACTAATCTGCATGCCAAAGTTTGTGAAGGTTGTATCTAAGCGCTCCACTAAGTTTTCCAGCTCCTTTTCACTTCTGGCCAGGCCATCTATGTCGTCAGCAAAACGTAAGTTTGTGATTGTTCTGCCGCCAATGCTGACTGTCCCCTCGTGGTCTTTTAGGGCGTCAGTCATTATTCTTTCCAGGAAGATGTTGAAGAGGGTGGGAGAGAGCAAACAGTCTTGTCTCACTCCGACTGTGGTTCTGAACCAGTCCCCAATGCTGCTGTTGAAGTATACGGCACTTGTGCCATTGTCATACAGGTGTTCTATGACTCTGATCAGGTTGGCGTTGATGTTGTACAGCCTAATGGTAGCCCACAGTGCTGCATGCCATACCCTGTCGAAAGCCTTCTTAAAGTCCACGAAGACGTGGTAGAGGTCCTGATGGTGTTGTAGGTACCTCTCGCACAGTATCCTGAGGTTGAAGATCTGCTCCGTTGTACTGCGCCCTTGTCTGAAGCCTGCCTGTTCTTCAGCGATGATCTTCTCTGCTTGTGGCTTCAATCTGTTCAGTAAGATCTTCAGCATGACTTTGCTCGGGTGGCTGATGAGGCTGATCGTTCTGTAGGTCTGGCATAGCTGTAAGTTGCCTTTCTTGGGGAGGGTGATGATGAGGGACTGCATCCACGGTGTGGGCCACTCCCCCGTCTGCCAGATCTTGTTGCAGATGGTCAGTAAAGCACTGATTATTTCTTCCGCCCTGCCTGTACCAGCTCTCCTGGGATGTTGTACACTCCTGCTGACTTCTCCTTCTTCAGCAAATTCATTGCTGCTTCCACTTCTACACGAAGGATGGGGTGGTCGTCGATGTTGGTTGCTGGAGGGACATTCGGTACCTCTGGGTCTCCCGTGGTTCTGTAGTTGTAGAGTTCTGAGCAGTATTCCGTCCACCTCTTTATGATATCTTGTTCTTCCGTCAGACACGTTCCGTCTTTGTCTTGTATTGTGGTGGTTCGCCCTTATTTTGTGCTAGTCAGATCTTTCACCAGCTGGTAGGCTTTTTTGCTGTTGTTGTTCTTCAGGTTATCATCAATGTCCTGGCACTGTTCTTCAATCCAGTTCTCCTTGGCCTTTCCCCCTCTTTTCTTGATTTCTTGGTTGACTGCTTTGTACTGCTTTGCGCCTTCTGTGTCGTTATTTTTCTTCTCCAGATCTCTCCGTTTGTCGCAAAGATCGAGTACATCGGCTGTGACCCAGGGCTTTTTGACTGATCGGTGTTTGCCAAGGATCTCACTGGCCGTTTCAGTCACCGCTGTGTTGAAGGTGTCAATCAACGTGTCTATGTCTGTGTCGACAGCATCTAGAATGGTAAGCGCTGCAAATTTCCCTCAAATCGTTGCTTGGAAGGCTTCTGCTACCTCTGGATCTTTCAGTCTTTCGAGATCGAATTTGATTCTTGTGGGGCCCAGTTTGTTGGCTTTCTTCTGCTGTAGCTTGAAGGTCATTAGAACAAGCTCGTGGTCGGTCCCAATGCCGGCCCCTGGAAAGCTCCGTGTCTTGGTTGCGTTCACACTGGAGCGGAAGCGCAGAACAGGTGAAACAGCCGCTGCACAACGCCAGATGGAAACCTCCATGCGTTGCACGATGTGTACACTGTGATCGACCATCTGGCGGCTTGCGGTTTTCGTTAAAGGCCGCAAAGGTTGGACTACTAGTAGGATGCCTTTTCGTTTCCTTCCTTTTGATGAACATGTCCAAGCCCCGTGAAACGTTCCAAAATCTCCATAACCTCTCTGACCGCATCCTCCTGGGAGAAAACGTGGAGCGGAACCCTGGTCCGGATCCTGTCTCCCAAACTGAAAGCGCTGAACCGACCACCCACTCAGATTCCAACAACGACCTGAAAAAGATTCAAGAGATGACGGTCAACATGAGCACAGGGATGAAGAGAAGGATGGACGCCGTAGCAACCACCATTTAGGACGGGTTCAAAGTCTTGCAGAGAGAACTGATGGGCACAGAAAAGCACTTGAAATGGCTTGGAAACCAACAAGAACGCACAAAATGCTACGTCGAAGAAATAGACAGACGATGTCAGGATGTCTGGCAGAACTTGACAGAGCTGAACAGAAGTCTGCACTCCGAGCAAGAAGCCATCAAAGAGCACATAGACAATAATCACCGTGAACTTTGCAAACGAGTTGGACATTGGAACGAAACACAGAGAGCAGCTTGACGTGGACTCCAGACGCAATAACATCCAGGTGTTCGGAGTGCCTGAAGAGAGACAAGAAAGCTACTGGGATTGTCTCCGAGTAGTGCTCCGCCTCCTTACAGACGCCGTGCCTGATGTTGCATGGACAGAGAGGGACATTGTCAGTGTCTGCAGACTCGGGACCAGAACAAGCCACCAGCAGAGAAGAGCGCGACCAATTCTGATAGAATTTGTCACTTGGTCAGATAAGCTCAGACTACTACAGACAGGCAGAGACGCCCTCAGAAAGCATGGGATCAAAATTGCCGGAGATCTTACCATGAGGTAAGCTTCTACCCTGAAAGAATATCGGAAACAAGTGGAAAATGCTTATCATAGGTACAACAAGCTGTTCTTTCGCGATCAACCTCAGGAAAGCTGGCGACAAAATCCTCAACGCGGTAATGCTCGGCCGCATAGGCAACTCATAATCCCAAGACCAGCGAGCAACCTCGTCCAAATAAACACCGTGGATGAACAACTCGAACAAATAAAGCTACCCGGCACGGATGGGCTAATAAAGTTCTACTAACCAGAGCCTGTAGCCCTCCAGTGCATCGAAGTCCTGCGGCCAGCAACTTTTCCGCTTGCTCTCCCCAGACCTGATGGTCAGGCCAACGCCAGATCTCCTTCGGTACCAGACAACCTCTGCAACCAGGGTGGACATGCCTAGATGGAGTCCAAGGCCGGAGCCCTCTCCCCTACGATGCCAGACAGCCGATGACAGAGAGAACCCTGGGTACTGAATAACCCCCCACCCCACCCCCCTAAAGGTCCGACAATTTAGACATTTTATGTTGGAATGTGGAAGGCCTCGTGGCAAGGCTAAGTGAACCAGGCTTTGTGCAGTGTGTGTCTACTTTCAATGTGTGCTGTTTGGTCGAGACCTTCACCTCACCTGATTTTGACTTTACCATATATTTCAATGACTACATTGTACTCCACTCTCCAGCAGTCAAGTTGTCCCACCAAGGTCGACGATCCGGTGGGGTAGTAGTTCTGGTTAAAAAGTCATATCCAACAACTGTCTATCAAATACCTTATGATTTTGACAATATGGCTGTTGCCAAAATGTGTGATTCTGCTTTATAGAAACTTATCTTGTATGCTATTTACATTCCACCGATAGACTCTACTTATTACAGAGACAGAGAAACTAAATGTAATATACATTTACTTGAAGAAATGTTGCTCAATGTGCAAGAAAAGTTTCCAAACTCGAATATCATTATCTGTGGAGATTTCAATGCAAGAACTAGTAACTGGAATTTACATATTGATCATGATGATGAGAACGAACAGGAAAATGACTACTGCGTGTGTCCAGATAGCGCTTCTCTCCGATATTCACAAGATATCATGTCAAACCAGTTTGGAGAGATTTTTAAATAATTCTGTAAGGTATATCATATTTATATATTAAACGGAAGTAATAGGGGTGATACAGAAGGAAAGATTACCTATGTCTCTCAACATGGAGACAGTGTGGTTGACTATTGTTTAACAACAAGTACTAGTATCAACACGAAAATCACGGTAACCATTGAATCTAGGGTAGAGTCCAGTCATATGCCTCTTGTAATTCAGACAGGATTAGAAAAAAAGGTTAGATACAGAAGCAAGTGGTGGACAGACGGTGACTAAAATAATGTGGGACAGAGACAAAGAAGTAAGGGTTCTTCAAAATATGCAATCAACTGAGTTTAGAACCTCACTGAGCTATGCTACTGCCACCATACATACAGGGGTGAACACCTCGGTTCGATTATTCACAGATGGTCTACTCCAAACTGCCGTTTGTATGCAACGTACCTTTATTACGTGGTCAGGGTGACGGTAGACAAGCTGAATGGTTTGATAACGAATGCAAGGCCTAAAAAAGGTTGGCAAAAAAGGCACTCTCTGTTTATAAAAGAACTCTCAGAAAAGATCAGAAATACATTTATGTACAATGCCTAAACAGTTATAAACAATTGATTCGATATAAGAAAATGAATCCCGCAGAAAAGCTGAGGTGTTGCCTCCTGAAAAACCTTTAATACTCTGATAAATTTTGGCACTTTATTCGCAAAAAATCACTGAAATAAGCACAATTTCCTGATATCAAAATTGAATTAATGGAAATCTTATTTTGAAAGTCTTTTACATCAAAATTCTCTGATTGAGAATTGTATTCTAGGGTGTTCTGAAACAAACGTACATGACGTCACTTTGGATACCAAGATCACAGCGGAAGAGGTAGAACTAGCTATTGTAACATTGAGCCATGGCCGAGCTCCGAGCCTTGACAAAACACCGGGTGAACTCATACAATTAAGTAGAAAGTATCTTGTTCCCTATCTCATCAAACCTTTTAATGTTATTTATTACAAGCAAAATTTCCCCAAGGAATGGAGCCGATCAGTCATTGTACCAATATACAAAAGCGGAAGTTCACTCGAACCCCGAAATTACAGAGGCACCTCGCTGCTAAGCGTCATAAGCAAACTATTCTCGTCAGTGCTGACAAACCGATTACAAAGCTGGGCAGAAGAACACAACAAAATATGTGTAGAGCAGGCTGGTTTCCGAATGGACCATTCAACAATAGACATATTTTCACACTGCATGCAATGATTACGAAGTTTGTCTATGGTGGGGGAAGAGGAAAATTCTATGTAGCATAATTGATTATGAAAATACGTTTGACTCAGTGAACCGCCCATGTCTCTGGATTGTTCTTGCAAAACTAGGTATCTCAATAAACTCATTAAAATGTTAAAATCAATGTACAGTAAAGTGCAAGCATGCATTAGATGGAATGGTTGTAGATCAGATTTCTTTGATTGTCCTGTCGGAACAAAACAAGGCGCCTTAGAGAGCCCGATATTATTTTCCCTACTTATTACCTTTGATGCACAATATGTTCAAAAACACGGTAGACACGGTGTCCAGATGCATAGTGGAATGGCAGAAATAGTTTTTCTTCTCTACGCAGATGACATTGCCTTGCTCTCTACCTCCCCCATAGGTCTACAGAACCAGATAAACAACCTTGCTTATATGTCCAGCCAAGTAGGTCTTAGAATTAATTTCAACAAGACAAAAGTCGAGGCGGTTTCCATGCACGCCGAGAAAAGTGGTTCCTTACCAGAGCGCAGCTGGAAGTGAACTCCTTTAAATATCTCTGGTATACTTTTACCACAAAACTATCGCATAGTATATCACTGGATAGCGTAACCACAAAGGCAAAACGAAAACTATTTCACTTCTAAAGATGATGTGGACATTGCGTAGCCGAAAACCTAGCTTATTTTTCAAATTATTCGATGCACAAATACTACCTTCACTGCTGTATGCATCAGAGCTATGGGGTTTAAAGGAGCAACATAATGCTGAGAAAGCATATCTCTTTGCCTGTAAACGTTTCTTAAGTGCCAGCACTGGACTCCGAATATTCTAATCTATGACGAACGGGAAGATTTCCAATAATGATAAATAGCACTATAAGGGCCGTGAAATATTGGATCAAACTCCAAAAGATGACTGAAGACAGATTACCTAGAGAAGCACTACGCATGCTAAAAGGGGCAACAATACCAGACAATATAAACTGGTTGAAATCTATCAGAGATAGTATGTGTAAATCAGGGTTCGCCTTTGTCTGGCTAAATAGAGGAATAGATTGTGAAAAAAGCTTCCTCAGAAAGCTGAAAATAAGACTACAAGATAGCTTTAGACAAGATTGGCACAGCAAAATAACTGAAAATGAGCGCTACTTACTGTACAGTACACACAAAAAGTCATTTGAAGGTGAAAAATACTTTAACAATATAGAGATAGGAAAATTCAGAGTTGCTTTAACATACCTTAGACTAAGAATAAGTGATCTACGTACACATATGTTCAGACAAGATGATAGGCATTGTCCATTTTGTACAGATCTTATTGAAGATGAATATCATTTCCTGTTAGAATGTCAAACCTATAATGATCTTAGAGAGAGATGCATTCAAAGGTACATACCCTATCTAGAAAATAGGAGTTTAACTTTTCTTTAAAATGGAAAGGGATATATTAAGACAAAACACGTTGCCATGTTTACCATTAAACGCCGCCGAGATCAACCTGCAAACGATGGTGAAACCGTACTTTTTTTCATCCCCCCCTCCCCCCTTCCACACCCTCATCCTTTATACCCGCAGTGACCCATAATTAAAGTGTTGATCCCCACCAACCCCCTATCCCTTTGTTGTTATGAGAAACCATCATGATTGTAAGGTTTTGTTTGCACAGCAAAGAAATATGGTCAAATGCAGTTTAGCATGTATTTGTTGCAAACATGTACTATGCATTTGTACCATTGCTACGGGCCGTCAGCCTTGCAATAACAGATTCACAGTTCAAGTTCAAGTTCTCTCTGTCAGTGTGTGTGTTTTTGTGTGTGTGTGCGCGCGCGCGTGTGTATGTCACTTTCGTGTCAGTTTCTTCGAATTTTGAGCAGCATTCGTGGTGTCTTGACAGTGTCGCATGGGACATATTTTTGCCGGTAGCGGAAATTACTAGAAAAGGCTTGTTTTCGGAAAAAGTACCGGTTTCTGTCAGTGTAAGATCACTCCTCTAGGTTATTCCACGTGTAGCTCCAGGCTGAACAAAATACGGAAGAGAAATACTTAATATCGCTTACTACTCTTGATCTGTTAAGAAATATACAGCCTTGTTTTACTTATAGGCCCTACAGACTCCTAAAGCATCAATTCACACACGAGAGCAAAATGGACGGGAGAACTCTCCGGGTAGGGATAAAGCGTCAAACAGAGGCAGCAAGGTGGAGCAACAGCTAAAAGACAGTAGAGAGAGAGAAGCCGATACGTTGCCTACGCTAGTATCTCATGAGAATTAGCAAGGAATGTCAGGAAAGCGCGAGGAGGGTGCGTTTCGCACGCTCCTCGGTCACAAGTAGACGCAAGTTGTGGCGAGAGGACGTCAGAGGAACCTAGTCGCAGCTAGAGGGAGAAAAATGGCGAGTCGTAGGATTTAAATCTTCCGACGATAGTGCTTTTAGTATCTGTGTCACTGTCTGTGAATGGAATTGTGTACGTGCATGTGAGTATTTGCTGTTGAATGATCTTAATAATAATAATAATAATACAGACTATTTATAACGCACATACCTTCCCTAATAGCAAGCTCATGGCGTGTACAATGATAAAGTCTACACTCATACAAAACATTCTAACACTCACATACTATACAATTGAAATAAAAAGAACAATTAAATACAATACAATTAATTAAGTAGCAGGCAAAACACGAAACGTAAAAGAGGCGCCTTCACTGCTCGTCAGGAAAGACTGACCGGAACAGGTGTGTCTTGAGGGAGGTTTTGAACTGGGACATGGAATTAGAGTGACGGACAGGGAAAGGTAGGCTATTCCATGTTACAGGGCCGATGTAGGAAAAAGCTCGCTGTCCTTGGGTTATCTTTTTGCGACGGGGGACATTTAACGTTTTGGTGTCTGCAGCTGAACGGTTATTTCTAGCGGGGGTGTAGACAGTGAGAATTTCTTTGAGTGCGTGTGGTGCAGTTTGATTGAAGAAGTTGAAACACATAATGGCTAGCTTATACTCTATCCTCTGAGCGACGGGGAGCCAATGCAGTGCACGAAGGAGTTAGGATGTGGGAGTTCTCTTGGGACATCTAAAGATTAATCTAGCAGCAGTGTTTTGGACTTTTTGCAGTTTGTTTAGCAGAGTGCCAGGAATGCCGGCAAGAAGAGAATTTCCATAATCAAGACGGGACAGAACAAGGGAAGTGACAAGGGTTTGAGTGGCCTGTTGTGAAAGATAGTGACGAATAGTGCCAATTTTCCTTAACTCGTAGTAAGCTAACTGGCAAACTTTGTTCACATGAACTCTCATAGAAAGATCATCATCGAACATGACACCTAAGTTCCTAACAGACTTTGAGAATTCTATCTCACTCTGGCCTATGGATCTTTTGCATATAATTTAGATAGGTAATTTTGAGACAAACATTGTCATTTGTAGAAATCAAAGTCACATGAAGGATCGTCAATACTCTCTCCTGGACGCACCCATAATCATTGTTCTCTCGGACTTCCGCCTTGACCATTGATGACTGACCGTTGCGTAAAAGCTTTGCCTTTGCCTTCCTCGCTTCCTCACGAAAAATTCCTTGCCAGCTAGGAGGCTAGGCAATCCATCCCAGGCTGCAGGCTTCCTGCTATCCGTCTACGAATATCCTGTCTTTGATGGGAACCGTCAGTCTGTTTAGACTTGCAGTCACAGCAAGCGCTTTTCTCGAAACACTTTTCGATTTAAGAAACAGCTGTGCTGACCACGTTGATGGTCGTACGTACAATGTAAAATTTAATTTACACACACTTTCTTCTTGTGATCATTCTGTGTGCATTAATTTGTCACCAAATGGGTGTACTTGGATCCCAAGCAGTACTCGTACCTATCTGCTACACGTTTGGGTTAGATTGCTTATGAACATCATGACGTAGCATCATCCAGATAGGTAGCAGAACAGCAAAAAAACAAACCATTCCGGATTAGGCAGAGACAAATGACCTGAAGCTTGAAATATTTCGGGCGAGATTAATAAATCTCCGCAGTTCGTGCAATCAAATGGCAGACAGATATGCAAGGATCGCGTTGTGATCTAGGCGGAGCACCCAATGGTTAGATGTGTCTGTAATGGAAAGCTTGGAAGTTCTTTTACACTCCAATGTCCTAGACCGCTTGACTCTGAAAAGAAAGCACGCATGTTTTCGCTCTTCAGCGAGAATGCAGATCCACGTGAACATGACGTCACGATGACTCACTGCAAATTTCAACCGTCTAAAGTTTGCTTGCAAGTCTGCAAACGTAGACAGTACTGGCCTACTGAGAACATCTCGTAGCACACAGCGATCTTATTGGCTTTCTAGTTCTACTCGATGCAAAAGTTGCATTCTCAAATATGTCAGAAGACAATGTTGAAAGTTGACTTTCCTTTATACACAGCGATGGAAAGTAGATATGTGAAATAACCTGGGGCTAAATAGTTTTATAAATCTGTTTAAGTGCATTGTATCTAAGCGAGTTAATAGGCGTCCAAAGAGGTGCTTGTCAGAAATGTTCATGAACCTTTTGATACTTTCTGGGCAAATGATCGCCATAAGACTGAAAACCTCAATTCTACAGTCCTCTACTTGTCTGGATCAACTGGTAGAATTTTGTAGTACGCATCAGTCCATAATTATTTTAATCGTTGAAGCACTGCGTCTGTCGACAATACCTAACACTGCAAGTATCAATTAGTAGCATCTGAAAGATGTTCATTTGAGAGTTTTTATTTTTACAGACTGGGGCATAGCAGATAGAGGAATCAAGTGAAGAGCTAGATACCTTAGCTTTGCCTCCTGTCACACAGAGTCTCTCTGCGTAACAGAAATGCATACAATGGCTTTGGGTTCATGGTCTCACTGGAAATACTCAATTCCGTTTTTACATGTCAAGCTTCTTGAGCTAGCTCACTGGTTAGCTCACTGAGCCATTGTCCTCTGAAGCCTACACCTCAGGGCAAACGAACCTTCGGATTCATAGTCTGACCATATCTGCTGATGTTTTACATCAATATCCTTTTCGGAACTTTTTATCTGGCATACTTTTGTGGCGATTCTGCAAAATGATGGTCCATAGCCAAAGGCGTTGTACAAAAAACCCAGTCTTCGAAGAAGCTCCAGAACACTCGGTGTGGTTCGTTCTCGAAACGGAACGAGACCTCATTAGATGGTTGTTTGTTCTGACAGTGCACTGATCTTTACCATAGGCACCAAGCACTCGGAGCAGTGCGTGCAGAGCGCGAAAGCTTTTATATCAGTCTAGCTGCTGTAGTATGGATCAAAAGTCTACAAAAGCGCGGTCACATTTTTGTTATAGATACGCTATATCAATGCATAGTTCTTTATCTTGATCCCCAGTGCTATTAAATCATTTTGTGTGTTCGAAGCATTATAGTAAATTTACGCGCTGGGTTCACTCATACCCTGCAGCAATGAGATACATTTATAATACCTTCTAAAACATTTTTAAAATAAAGAACCGTTGCCCTAAATTGGATTTTTAAATGGTAGTATGCCTTGCCTGATTATGTGATAGCATGGTGCATACGGTGTATATGACATAGCTCTAGGTAATGATGGAGCAGTGACACCTCCCTGTCTTTTCCACTTTCCACTAACCCATTTACAGTTTACTGATGTGGCGGTAGTAATGTGTCACATATGTTGAAAAACAACGTTACATCTATTTTTTACAATCAGTAGCAAACTCATCGTTATAATGTTTGAGTGTAAAACTCGTCCTGAGCCACTCAATGCCCCCTCATTACCTGGAACCCCTGACTGCTGGGCTTTCAAGGTAGCTCAGCCGGGGGCAGCCCCGAGCACCCGAAGGAAATGTACTTGAGATTTAAACACTTGAGGCACTACTCAACGAAGTTGAATGTTCATGCATCAAAACCCGATAATAATAAAAAAAATCGAGATTGTATGAGTGTCGATCTATTTACTCAAGTAACATGCACGACAGTGTACACGTCTTCGACAGGCAATCTGATGTTTCCCCCACGCTTCAGCTTTGACATAAATTCATGTTTCCATATCTGGAAGTACATGCAACCTCGCAGGTAGTTTCCAGTGGTGTATTGGCAATAATCAATGGCAAAAGGCGCGTTCCCAACGGCAGGAAAAAGTTTATTTAAAATATAGAAAACAGTTTTCAAAGAGAGGTTTGATTTTAAAATGTGACTGTTTGGGGTTCGCTCTCTCAAAGCAGTCCGAAGAGTCACGTCCACGCATGGAATGCATCACTCGATTAATTGACTCGTTTCTCTCGTGTGGGAAAGAAGGGTTTCTATCCTTGCACACAAAAAGTCGATTCATTTTTTTGCACTCCGACGCTTGTGCAACACGGAAAATGTGTCGGCAGACAGGGAAGAATGCATTAGGTGTTGCATGCCTGAAGCGAGGTTCACGAGAGAACGTTCCATAGGTAGATTATGTACGAGGCACCGAGCTCACTGTCAACGAGGGCTGAAAGTCGGCTGAAATTTGAAATAACTATCAACACAAGAAAGAATACATCCACAGGGGTGTAATTCATGAACGTGGACTTTCGAGAGCAATGGTCTTGGACTTTTGAGTCCCAGACTAGTCCCAGACCACCGCTAGTCTGGGACTAGTCTGGGACTCAGCGAGTGTACGATTCACGAACCCAGACTGGGTGTTGACTTGAAAGGCTGGGACTGATTAACCTAGTCTATTGTTTATTTTCAGAATGAGGTGGAATTCCTGGGGATTCCGCCCAGTGCGCAAGCGCATAGCGTACCGCTTCAAACTTCCCGTCAAAAATGTCAGCCACGATCGGTAGCAAAATCTCGAAGAAAAGCTCCGATATCACGGAGCGGGAATCCGTAGCTATCATAAAAGCGGTATCAGCAAGATACGGATACATTAACAGCAGCATACACACAGCCCAAGCAAACCAAAAGAAGACGGGCAGCGTGGGAGGAGGTGACAAATGAAGTGCAAGCTGAGGCTGGAGTGTGTGTGTGTGTGTGTGTGTGTGTGTGTGTGTGTGTGTGTGTGTGTGTGTGTGTGTGTGTGTGTGTGTGTGTGTGTGACCGTTTATTAAGTTCATCAGCAAGAGGCAAACCATCAGAAGATCAAGTTTTACAATATGGCAGGATTTCCAAGTGAGAAACATTGAAATTCAGTAAGGAAGGGATGGAACAAAAATCTGTCTTGATGTGGAAAAATACACACACACACACATACAGTGTCACATACACACACACACACACACATACGCACACACACACACACACACACACACACACACACACACACACACACACACACACTCCAGCCTCAGGCGCATAGCGTACCGCTTCAAACTTCCCGTCAAAAAGGTCAGCCACGATCGGTAGCAAAACCTCGAAGAAAAGCCCCGATTTCACGGAGCGGGAATCGGTAGCTATCATAAAAGCGGTGTCAGCAAGATACGGATACATTAACAGCAGCATACACACAGCCCAAGCAAACAAAAGAAGAGGGACAGCGTGGGAGGAGGTGACAAATGAAGTACGAGCTGACGCTCGAGTGTGTGTGTGTGTGTGTGTGTGTGTGTGTGTGTGTGTGTGTGTGTGTGTGTGTGTGTGTGTGTGTGTGACCGTTTATTAAGTTCATCAGCAAGAGGCAAACGAGCAGAAGATCAAGTTTTACAATATGGCAGGATTTCCAAGTGAGAACCATTGAAATTCAGTAAGGAAGGGGTGGAACAAAAATCTGTCTTGAGGAAAAATATACACACACACAGTGTCACACACACACACACACACACACACACACACACACACACGTACACTCGATCAGCTTTGATCAGCTCGCACTTTTCCCATCAAACTCGTGAAACCCTGGCGATCGTCACACATTTTCTCAGTTACCAAAAATAAAGCAATTTAATCTGAGCCGCGTTTTCATAACACAGATGCAATTTTAATGTATCGTTTCATAGCATCAGACAACACTAGCATTGTACCCAATGTCAACAGCAGCAGACAGGTTCGAGGACAACAATGTTTACTGGTGTCGCTGAGGTCCGCGCGTCAGCTATAAATAGAACTTGCGCGAAACTTGAGATGCTCGGCGACCTGCATTTCCAATTGTAAAATGTCAGCTCTCTCAGGACCTATCGATGCAATCAACATACAGCTTTGATAATTTAATGCTGTTCATGGCTTACATTTTCTTTCGATGGGTTTCTAGTGTCCCAAAATACAGCGATTTCTGCGCGAACCGTAGGCAGGGTCGGCCATTTAATTTCGCGGCAGCCTTGGACTTTGGTGTGTAGTCCAACAAATCCTTGGACCACCGTAGTCCGCAGTTCAGTCTGAGACTGAACCAAAGTCCACGTTCATGAATTGTAGACTACGACAGTCCACGTTCATGAATTGTAGACTACGACAGTAGCCCGAGACCAGCGGCAGTGGTCTAAGACCACGCTGAAAGTCCACGTTCATGAATTACACCCCAGCAGTGGTGAATATAGCAGACGACATTCAAACCCGCGCTTGCCCTCTTGATCTCGCGTGAGGCTAGAGATAGGCTAAAAATAGGTCACCTTGTAGCTACGGCACTGTGCTGGGCTAACGGCCTAGAGGATTGGGTATTTTTGTTCGGTTGATGGTTGTATTTCCAAAACGAGATAACAGATTACTTCTAGAATTAAAGGGTTAAAGTTAATTGGGTGAAACCCTGACCTTGCACTACAATTTCATCAGAAACCATTGTGGAGTTATTTTGCAAACTAATTAAATAACAAATGAACAAACAAAGGAACGAACTAACCGAGGGGAAAACACCACCACATTGGCAGAGGCAACAAAATGCGTTTACAAGGTCAAGATGACCTGGAGGAGCGTGACCAAGTACTCGTTCTCAGGCTTGTTTATGATCTCAATCTCTCAGCTAAATCTATCATTGGTTCCTTGTCTTGCGGGTGATAGCAATTTAGATAGGTGCTTCGTTCTCATCCAGTCTTGGCGGGGATGCTGAGGAGGAGATGCCATCGACTGGTAGGGTAACTCAAAAGGACTATTCTGATAGATAACAACGGTTTTTGTTCGCACTTCATGTCTGGCTTTAGAATGACACACACAAACACACTCGGCCTATGCAAGCAAACCGTCGTTGCTCACCAGCGCCTTTCCCCCCTCTCAAACACGGAGCCGCCCCGACGCATGCAGGCCAAAACCGTGCATGCTGGAGGGCTGTGGGGCGGTCTAGAGCGTAACAGAAACCTCAGCCACCAAGAGCTGCTGGCAAAGGAACAAATGTGTCCTTGAACGGAACATGGAGAGGCACAATAAACAGAACGAGAAAGAAAAGAACAGGGCTGAGGAACTTGGTGAGAAGGAATAGAGACAAATGGACAGAGAGAGAGAGAGAGAGAGAGAGAGAGAGAGAGAGAGAGAGAGAGAGAGAGAGAGAGAGAAAGAGAGAGAGAGAAAGAGAGAGAGAGGAGAGAGGGAGGGAGAGAGGGAGAGAGAGAGAGAGAGAGAGAGAGAGAGAGAGAGAGAGAGAGAGAGAGATAGAGAGGAGAGAGAGAGAACGAACGAATAAGTTTATTGTCTAGGCCTGCGGCCCATCACAAGTACAATGATGCAATACACTGTTAAACAATATACATATTGGGCACTAACACTATGTGTCTCAATACTCCCTTGTAATCACATACTGAGAGCTGTTATAATGCTCTTTATTGCTCTCTGCTTATTCTAGAAAAAATCATTCTGCGTATCCTGCAAGATTGCCTTTCTTCTCATCAATGCATGGTAGAGGTAGGTGGCGACCCCTCTTATCACATACGTATCTCTGTTACCGATGAGCTGTACAAAAATAAAAGGGTCCTCCATTTCGTCATTTACAAATGGTATGATATATCTTACTCGTAGGTCGTACACAAGGTTACATCGTTACCTCGGCTGTACCTATGCCTGTGAATGAACAGGTCACTGATTCCTATTGTGAATCTAATCATGCAGTCTCTGAAGATTTTTCTATCCAACGCTACAAGGTAAGATTCTGAACCAAAAACAAGCTTGAATTCTTTGTATAGGGAATAGCGTGGACTCATACTATACTTAAGCCACAACTGCTATGTGAACTCGTCAATGAGCCGTTCTCTTAAAATGTTCATAACCTCTCATTTGTTGACCGCTGACTGTGATATCCACATCTCTGACAAACCATATTTGGCTAATAAGCATTTGATCTTGGATGCCCAGCTGCTTCTCTCCAAGTTCTTCAACATGGATAAGTACACTACCCGTGGGTATCTATCATTTTTCATTCTAAGTACCTTGAACGAGTATTTTATTGATCTCAGCATTGCATTAATGTATAAAGGATATCTCCCCGTCTCTCCACAAATCAGAGCGTTGGGAGTTCTTGAACTTACATTTAAGTATTGTTTCAATGCTGTCAAGTGTACACTTTCTATTATTTCGCACTTGTCGACACCCCATATCTCTGAAGCATACAAGAGGATAGACTGGATTTGTACATCAACAATTTTGTTAAAGACAGTCGGTGCTACATGTGCCAGCTGTCGTAATACTTTCATGCTCTTCGCGACCGCAGCCCTTCCACGAAATGCCAAATCTGCCAAGATTGAGTTTATGCAGATCTTAGTGGACAGCGTCACTCCCATATATCTGTACGAATGGACAATGTCAAGTTTTTGCCCTTTCAAATACTACACCTCGTGTCCAGCCACGTGACCTCCCATGCGGAATGTCATCACTTTAGTATCTTCTGCGCATTCACTATCAAACCTAGTCTGTTGGCAGCTGCTTCTAGGTTACATATTTGATTCTGCAATCCTGGAACCGTATCTGACAGGAGTTCAACATCATCCGCAAACAAAAGTACGAAAATTTCCACACCATTGGCAACCAGCTGCACCCCGTGTCTACCCTTTTCTTTTATCTCTTTCGTACGTGACGTCATCAACAGGGAAAAAAGTAATGGACTCAATTTGCAGCCCTGTTTCAAGCCGCCAGGGCTGCTGAAGAAGTCAGAGATCATGCCGTCACATTTGACGCAACATTTCACACGTTCATATATCGATTGCAACATACTGCCCATCCTGCCAGTCATACCAAGTTGAACAAGAACATTCCATAAGGTCTGGCGGTCAACCGTATCAAACGCCTTGGTAAAATCAACAAATGCTACATACAGTTTTATGTGTCTAAACAGATACCTTTGTACAACATTGTGTAACACAAAACCATTGTCAATAGTTGAATACCTTTTTCGAAAACCCGCTTGTTCTTCCCCAATAATTTCATAGGCATCTGCCCCCTGCTGTAATATGTTTTTCACATTGTGAAGGAAAACTTTGCTTAGGTTGCTTATCAATGATATGCCACGATAGTTATTCGGATCACTGATTGAACCTTTCTTGTGAAGAGGGACAATGATTGATTCTGCCCAT